>JASSUY010028761.1:0-12185 GCA_032466535.1 Forpus xanthops | reverse complement strand
AAAGGACATGGAACTGTTGGAACAAGTCCAGAGGAGGCCATGAGGATGATCAGGGGACTGGAGCACCTCCCCTATGAGGATAGGATGAGAAGGTTGGGGCTGTTCAGCCTGGAGAAGAGAAGGCTGCGTGGGGACCTCATAGCAACCTTCCAGTATCTGAAGGGGGCCTATAGGATGCTGGGGAGGGACTATTTGTTAGGGACTGTAGTGAGAGGGCAAGGGGTAATGGGTTCAAACTTAAACAGGGGAAGTTTAGCTTGGATCTGAGGAAGAAATTCTTTACTGTAAGGGTGGTGAGGCACTGGAATGTGTTGCCCAGGGAAGTTATGAATGCTCCATCGCTGGTGGTGTTCAAGATTGGGTTGGACAGAGCCTTGGGTGCTATGGTTTAGTGTGAGGTATCCCTGCCCATGGCAGGGGGGTTGGAACTGGGTGATCTTAAGGTCCTTTCCAACCCTAACTATTCTATGATTCTATGATTCTATGACTTGTTACTGCTTTTTCTCCCTTATAAGAAATGGATGCTTTTAGGTATCTTTTCCACTCTTGTCTTCAGTCTTCTGGAGAGGGTGAGGTGCTGCTGCTAGCCCACCTCCTCATACCCCCTCATCTGTGGGCTCCTGCTGCACCACTGAGGACATCCTGCTCTATTCTCCAGCAGTGAAAATGCAGGCCTGGGTTTGGAAGGCTTGGCTGGTACTAGTTTTCTTCTGTTTCTTTATGGCTTCCTGGCTTTTAACCAACAGCTGTTGATGTCTGGCTACATGAACTCTTGGCTTCAATCATAGACTGCAGTTTTTTAGCACAGTAGGTGCTTTGCTAGGCAAGATATGGCTAAAATGAACTGAGAGGTGCATGTGAGGAACAGCTGTCTTCAAGGACTTCTGGGGCGGTTCAGGGAGATTTCCATTTTCTGTTACACTCATATGGGTGATGGTTTTAAGATGTATTTTCGCCTCCTCAAAATCTGCTTCTTTTGTATTTCACAGTTCTGTCAACCTAAACCCACTAATCCTCTAATCACCTTAAATTAGCTCTAAAGGTCTTGGCTCTCCACTGAGCTCTTTTGATGCTTTTGAAGAGCATTCAAACAGGATCGCAGGATGGATTGCGCTGCTATTTTGAAAGAGTGGCTGTGAAAACACGTTTTTCCTGCAAACATCAATTTTAACCACTAGAGTGTCAGAACTGAACGCCTATTGCTGTCCTCTTAGGTGAGATTTATGCTACTCTCTCAGTGAATGAGCAGATGAAGCAGAATAGTGCTGTACTGAAGAACAATGACTATTATATAGCTTAATGTTTTTCTGGGCCTGCAGGCTGAGCCCAGGAGCTAGAAACTGGAAGAAAATATCTTACATTTATGACTGTGGGCAAACCACCCTAAATCTTGTCTTGTTTCTGTTTTCCCCATTGTTTTACTCAGAAAATCAAGTGTCTGCTATGATTTGGTCACAGTTATGTATTTTCTGCCCAACCTTGTTTCCTCGTACTTATATATGTTTTATTATTTTTGATACTGTGAGTCAGTACAGGTTATATTTACTCTGTTTTGATGTGAAGATGTCACCATGTTACAAGGTAGAACCCTGTCTTGCCAAAGAAGAATGCTTATGAATAGTCTGACTGAAGTCTTGGAGCACAGCAGCAGCTGCAGGTCTCATGAACTGTAAATCAATTTATGGCTTGTATGGCAGACAGTGCATGGACAGAGTGGAATTAGATACCTGGTGTTGGGCTTTGCTTTAGAGGAACTTTGGACTGAAGAAACCTGTGAAGCAAAGTGAAGTTGGGAGAGGCGATCTCCTGATATCTTCAGCCCATAGGATCCTTACTCCAGGTTCTGGCTGGAGAAGGTATGTACTGATGACCATGGAAGAGACTTCCCACCCCTTCACAATTTCTTTAGGGTCTTTCCTTACCTCAGGAAAGAGACCTTTTACAATTAAGTTGTAGGATGAGACAAAGGTGATGGATTGATTGATAGAAAGTGTATCATGGTCATGCTAGGCCACAGGGTAGAGCACAGATTGGTCTTTCGTTTTGAATGCTGCATTACTAATTGTGTCAGATCATTGTAGTATCACACACATCCAGGTTGTGAAACTGCTAGGATATTGATGTATCAACTGCCATTGCTGTGCTGTGCCCTCTTCTGCTCTATCTTCAGAAAGGAATGTAGAGCCGGACAAAATGTTTAATTCAATGATGAGTGCCTCAGCCTTACATTTTCAGAAGATATGAAAATCTTCCAGATGAATTAGAAAATTATAGCTTGAATTAGATCAATTTGTCTTTGATGCTTTGTTTCAGGAGTATGCTCAGTTGGTTTCATTCTGCAGTAAAATCTTTGGGTCTTTTGAATCTTGTTTTTGATTTGGAAAAATCTTGTCACCTAGTTTGACTGTTTTATAGGTAGTTTGGATGGCAAATAGGTATTGTTTGACTGTTTTATAGGTAGTTTGGATGGCAAATAGGTATTATCTGTTTGAAGTGTAGCCGTTGTAGCAGCAAAAGTCATCCTCTGTGCTGAGCACTGTATATTTAAATAGATAAAGTACGGAAGCAAAGGACTATTTTAATCTATTTTACTAATGGTAAACTGAGGCCCAGAACCAGAGTCATGTTCCAATCTATTTCCAAGATGGGATCAGTTTACCACTGTTGGTCTGTGAGTCCAGGAATTGTGTTCTGCTAATGGTTTAGTACTGCAAATGTAGGCATGAACTGAAGCACACTTCTGTATTGCATTTATGGTCTGTTTAGTGGAAGCTTGATGCTATGGTGGTTCATGGGAAGTGCTGTAAACTGTAGACCAAAAAGAATGGGAATCAGTGTTGGTAAAGGAAAGCAGATCATTGCACTTGATCTGCCAGAGGAAGGGGGTTTGCCTAGAACAAACGTGTCTCTATGTATAAGGGGGTAAGCTTTTGGTTATTTTCCAAACATAGTCTGGTGGGATTGGTCTCTACTCAGTGGACTGAGCAGGAGTAGTGTGGCATATGGAAATGTTACCTTCACATTCATAGAATAGCTGAAGCCACTTTTCTCTTTAGTATTGCTGCCAAATGTTCATAGCGTGTGGGGGTGAATAACAGGAGAAAGAAAGAGTTCAGGCACCATAGAGACCTTGCATTAGAAATAAATTGCTGCCTGGGGGAGTTACGCTTTATGGTCAAATTTTAAAACCATTGATAATAAGAAATGTAAGGAAAATGGATTTTACATTGGTGCACAATACGTAATGATCTGTGTCGATAACCTCTCCTACATTCCTGTGGCATGTGCAGGACTTAAGCATTTGTAACAGTACTATGGCAGTCCTGCTGTTTGTTCAGAGGAAATTTCAGTAGTTTTCAGCAGAAAAGAATATGGTTCATGAACTGATTCTCCTTCCTTTCTGCTTTCTTTTTAATAGTCATCCGGGGAATATGCTCTGGTTATCAGGGATTGTGCTGCTTGCTTTGGTGGAGAGTGGCAAGATGAGATTTAATGTAGCGTGAAAGACATTGAGCATGAGAGAAAAGGGATGGAGGAGAGGAAAAAGTTTATGCTCCCTACTTGTCAGCATCATTTTGCCCCTGCAGCATCTTTTTTTGCCCTCTTTTCTTCTGCACTGGGATGCAAAGTGTGTGAGACAAGCATGTTGCTTAGCAACGCGAGGTGAGCAACCTGTGCAGGGAAAGAACAGCCGGGCAAGGGGAGGGAGCAGGGATGCTTACAGCCCTGATTTCTGATGCTCCTTTTAGAAATGAGATGCAGAATCTTTCGCCAAAGCAATTTTCTTCTACATTTCTTTTCCCAAACAAGTGCCTTTCTCATCGCACATGGTGCACCCAGCTGAGATATTAGTGGGGTAAAGGACTGCGGTCGTCTGGAAATCATACATATCATGGATCCCCAGAGTGAATACAATGCAAAAATGCACGAGGGAAAATTCTGATTGCTGCAATGCAAAGGGTTGAGTTGCTTGGGCTGAACTCTGCAGAGTCTGGAATGAACTGGTGTAATGAGAGAAGGAGCTCCCTCCCATCCAAAGGTGGGGTGATGTAATTTGGAACAAACCCTTTTAATGGCTGCAAATACCAGAGGAGACAGAGCCTGTTAATAAAGTCTTGTCTCAAGATCTGTCTGTGTTAAGAACCAAGTAGAAGGATGGTGTCACTCTGCCAGAGAACATTTAACATTTGCACCATCCCATGCAAATGTTAAAAGAGCCAGAGAAGGTATCTGTTCAGGCTAACTTTATTGCCAGGTAACTTTAATGGCAGAATCACATCTGAGACTGTCCAAAAGACTTGAAGTGACAAATTCCACCTTCTTACAGTTTTTTTTCTACAGGCACAAGGGGAAACAGCAGAGTTCAGTTGGCCTCTGACAGCACAGGATACCCCTGCCTGGATGAAAACCTCTGAAGAGCAAGCTGTAAGACAGCTCTTTGTCAGTGGGCTGTGGGCAGTGCAGTCCGTGAAGCACAGCCTGAACAGCGCTGTGGAAATTCATGCCCATTTTTAAATGCATCTGCCGAAATACAGGTGCTTTGCCTCAATACACAGGCATGAGAGATGGAAGAAGAGGCTGGAAATAGTATCTGTGTGCCAAACAGTGTTGGCGGAGCTTGTGATGGAGCACTGAGCACATTAACAATTAGCTCTGGCTGTGCATATACTGGATGTAAGGCAGGATGACTTCATGCTAGATCAGAATACTTACCCAGCCCATGGCATTGGCCCCGTTACTTTCTTGCCTGCTAGAAAATGTCAGAATAAATATTTGTCTTTTCCTAGTGAGCCTAGAAAATGCAACAAGCTTGAGTTATATGAGAAGTCAGGGGTGCATACTCCTGAGCTGGGGTACTCCAGCCTTGGCTTCCCAAAGTCCTCACTGAACTCCACTGTTCAGGTGGAAATCTGGGGGGGAATGGTTCTAAAGTAGAGTCTCATGGTGTCTTTGTAAATCAAATCTGCAATGAACTGACACCAAGACACTATATCAAATACAGGGCAAGGCTGTAACTTGCTAGTGTCAGTCGTTCTGTACAGGGATCACTGTCATGTAAGCAGCCACACGAGTTCTTCCACAGCACTTCTAAGATTTACATCCACTGAAGTAGGCAGTTTCCTAATTCTCCTTGATTCCAGTAGAGCTTGGGCATCTGCACAATTCTGGTGATCTGAGCCAAAGAACCTTCTGCTAGGAGCTCTGCAAAGGACATGGGGAAACTTCAGCTTGTTATTGGTCACTGGGGGAATTTTGTGACTTTTGTTAATCTAAATGCTCAGTAGATATTCTTACAATTCCTTCTAAACCATATATTGATTTTGTGCATTGCATGGCTGCCAGTGCTGGACTCTGCCATTTAGAAAGAGTTCAGAGCACCTTTTGTAGAATAGAATCATAGAATCAACCAGATTAGAAAAGACCTTTAAGATCATCAAGTCCAACTGTTCCCCAGCATTGCTAAGGCCACCACTAACTCATGTCACCAAGGGCCTCATCTGTATGGTGTGTGAACATTTTCAGGGACTGAATGTCCCAAAAGCTCATGCTGCTGTGTAATACCAGGTGTAACAGAGCAGAAATACTGAATTCTTTTTGTTTATTTTACAGGAATAGTCCTGCAATTATGAAGATGGGCTGCATGTCATTTTAGTCTTCATGTGGGTAAGGCTATGTGCTAGCTTTTGTGAGAAGCTTAGAATGGCTTCTTGTCGTGGTTTAAGTCCTATCAGGAAATCATCCACACAATCGTTAGCTCACTCCATCCCTTCCTCCCCCCCATTCATGGGGGCATGGGGAGGAGAATGAGAAGAATGTAACTCCCACGGGTTGAGATAAGAGCAGTTCAGTAACTAAGGTATAAAACAAATCACTACTGCTGCCACCAATAATAACAATGAGGGAAACAACAAGTGAAGAGAATACAACCGCTCACCACCCACCGACCGATACCCAGCCCAACTGAGCAGTTATCTAACCCTTCCAGGTAAGTGCTCCCAGTTTATATACTGGACATGATGTGCTGTGGTATGGAATACCCCTTTGGCTAGTTTGGGTCAGGTGTCCTGTCTCTGCTTCCTCCTGGCTTCCCCTCCTCCCTGGTAGAGCATGAGACTCAGAAAGTCCTTGGTCAGACAAAACATTACTGAGCAATAACTGAAACCATCGGTGTTATCAACGCTGTTCCCAGGCTAAAAGTCAAAACCACAGCACTGCATCAGCTGCTAAGGAGAAAAATGCCTGCTGCTGCTGAACCCAGAGCACTTCTAAACAGGGAGATTAGTGCCTATGGGTGGATGACCCCAAAATGAGGTAAATCCACACCAAAATATTTCAAAGAATTTTGTACAAAGCTCCACATCCTGAGAAGACAACTGCTGGAGTTGCTTGTGCTGTACTTTGTTGGGAGGGAGGGAGGGGAGTAGAATTCTGACATTGTAAATAGTGCCTAAAAAGGACAGGGAATGGAAGGTTAGGGTGGTATTGTGGTAAATGCTAAACCCAGACTCTATTGAGGCAGCCCCTACTTCTGCTTTGGTGCTGGAAAATTGGCCAGGAAAATGGGGATAGAAGAAATGCTTTCCACTTTTAAGACTTCTCTCTCAAGACAGTGGGAGAGCTGTGGCAGAGCACCAAATAGCACGCCAAGCAGATGTCAGCACCAAGGCAGCTTTCCTTTCCTTCTCCATTTCCTATGCAGGTTGATTTGTGAAACCCAGCTGGCACTGGGAAACTCTCACTGATGGGAACCATTGGATTTAGGAAGTGCTGCAGTGAGAGTGGTATTTAGTTCTCTATTGGCATTTTTGTACAATCTAAGCAGTTAAAAGGAGACTCCAGTGTCTGTATGTTTGGTGTGAGGAGCAGCAGAGGTGCAAGGGCTTGAGAGGGACCTGTCATTACCAGCAATTGGATTTGGTGAGCTGAGGTCATGGTAGAGCAGTGAAAAGCTGTGAGGAGTTTAACTACTGAGGGGAGGAAAGCTATTTGTACCTGCTTGTCATTTCTGGGGAGCTTTATCTGCATAGTTTGCTTCACCATTAGTGAGATGTTTTTCCTTTAAATCCTGTTATCTCAACGTAAGATCATAAGGCAGCACATGCAGAAGGGCACTGAGTCATTAGCTCTGGGCTATCAAAAAGCTGTGACATGATATCAAATTCCATTAGTGTCTAATGTTGCAAATCTTTGTTGTTGAGGGTTTTTTTTGCTGGATTTACATATAAGCAATTTAGATTTCCGTTCAACCAGTGTATTTTCAGGAATAATTTCAGTGCATCAGCTTAATCCTCAGTATGCTCTGCTTAAAAGGATGGATTTTAACATTGAAGCTGATGTTATTAAAAGATTTAGTTGAGTGATGTCATTTTCAGTTTTATCTAAACTGCTTCTTTCATTTTAAACAATTAAGCATCACAAATTCACCTCAGAGGGCATAACTGCATTGATAGCACCCAGTGCATTGTATTTTTGTCCAGGTTTCAGGGTTGTTTGTCTACAGTGAGGTCTGTGAACAGAGAATGCTTCGTTGGTACAATTTTGTTTGGGTCCTTTTCCCTTTCTTTTGACCTTGGTGTGTCCTTCATCTTTGCTGGCAATGACGCTGCATTGCTTGGAGGCCAGTCTCAGCAGAGAACCCTGTGCATGTGTGATGTCAGCTCCACGCCAGCAGGCTCATGAGCTGAGGAAGACTCACTGCCTCTTGGTCCGAAAGACTCTGGAAAATGGTAATTTCTGTTGCTGGGGTTTGGGTTTTGCTGAGGTTTTTTTAGGAGGAAGGAGGAAATCAGTGGCAAAATGAAAACAGTGAGAGAAAAGGTTGGTAAGGAAGGACTTGAAATGACTCGCCAGTGTATTTATGATCTGCTTGGCAGAAGAGGGGATAAACCACAGATGCTTGTGATTAAAAACGAATAAATAAAAAGACGAAAACAGATGCAGTGAGAAGCTGCCAGTGTTGTTCCTTGAGATTAAGTTGACTGATCAAATAATGAGAGCTACAGAGTGTGATCTGCTCTGCTCCTGAGCCTATCTTGGCTTAATTAAATCTGTCCCTTATTTAAATACATGTCATGTTGTCAAATTAAGGTTTCTATCTCAAACAAAAAGGGTTGTCAGGAAAAACGGAATGATTCGGCTTAAAATCAAAGGCGTGAACATCAGCCATAAATCAGTAGATTTTATAAATTCCATATGAAAGCTGCCTGTGATCTGTTGTGGGGTGGAATTTCTCATCCCTCAGAGATCAGTTTAATGGGCAGCATCCTCCTTGTCCCTGAGCTTTCTAGGAAAGCTCTAGGAGGTTTCAGTTCAGTTCCGGTGAATGGTGTGTGTATTAATGCTTGGCTCTGTGGTTTCAGTTCTGCTGAGCTTCCACTGAATTTGATATTTTCCTTTCAACATCAGACGAATCCTGATAATGTGAGAACCTTAATTTGTGATGAACTGTGTGAAGTAACCTCTTCGTGAGCAAGACCAGAAATGACAGTGAGAAAGAGTTCATGTGTCTGGATTCTGCAGAGCTGGCAAGAGCATCAAACTGAACAGAAAGCGAGTTCTTTCCTAACATGCACTTTTGCTGGATGCTAGCAGAAGCAAACACAGTGTTTCATTGGTGTGATCCCAGGGCTACTGCAAAAAGAAGGAATACTGAGGGCACGGCATGCATATCTACAGAGAAACTCAGGGCACATGTGGCTTGAAGTCATTGCTTGGACACGCCGCTCACATGCGGAGCAGTGCTGTGATGCACATAGACAGTTCAGTGGGTCTGGAGTGACACATGCAGCTGAAGTAGAAACCCATCTGCTGGGGAGAGGATGAGAAGGTTCCTTTCAGACAGAGGCCCTGGGACCTGAATTGTGATGCCAAATGATGCTTTGTAAGGTTATCTTCCATGAAATTCATTCTACAGTCTAGTTCTTACTGACCACAATGGTAATGCACTTTGTAATTAGAGACACTGATTTGAAATGTATCACATAAATGGACTATATTCTGGTAGGATAGTGCCTCAGTCTGCGTAGCTGGGCAGCTAGATCTACCCACTTGCTCCAAAACAGCTTGGTGAGGACTCTGTAATTAGGAACACCAGCCCAATGTCAAAACCCTTTAAATAAATGGTGAGATGTAAGGCAAAACCTGTCCTGGTATACACCTGAGAACCCACTAGTGTTCACCATGAGAGTGCGTAACACTGGAGCCACTCATTCAGTGTTGTGGCATCTCCATCCCTAGAGGTTTTAAAACCTGGATAAGACCCCAGGCAATGATCTATCTTTAGTCAGGCTGCCTTGAGAAGGTGGGACAAGCTGTCCTTAGCGGCCCTATCCAGCCTGATGTATCTGTGCTGCTGTGCTTTCTGAGTGTGCAGCATGGTGCCATTATCCACAGTGGATCTTGGAAAAGGGGGTTGGAATTCTATGTTCTTAAGGTCCTTTCCAACCCTAACTATTCTATGGTTCTATGATTCTGTACTCTGAATTATATGTATCTTCACTTTAGCCCTCTACTAGTGCACTGCAACAATTTCTGCATGGGATAACACCAGTGCCTTGTGTTCTGAAAGTACTGAGTTGATGTGTTAAAAAACATAGGGCGGTATTGTTGACATAAATGAATGTTAATGAATGTGGGATTTGGAAAATGCCTGAAGAGCCTTCAGTGGCTTCCTTTTTGCCCCTTTGCAGTACATTGTAAGCTGGGTATTACACATTAAGAAATTGCTACTTGCTATGACATGAGGGTAGATTTGAATTAGGTGTTAGGCAGAAGTTCTTACCTGTGAGGGTGGTGAGGCTCTGAGAAAGGTGAGACGCCAGGTCCTTATGATCATGCTTTAATGAGAAGAGGGAGGTGCTTTAAAGGTAAGGAAAATATTCATGTAAGCAAAACTAATTGCCTCTGCTTCACTTTAGTGATGACCTCATTTGATATTTGCTCTCTGAACACATAAAAAACACCTATTTGTATAGACAGAAATCTTTCTTATGTATCTAGGTTTAAAAGTTGGTCCTTAAGCACTTCAGTAGTTTTGACCTCTCTCAGAAAACTGTTTCTATGTTTCATATTTGTATTGCACATTGCTCAGCTTTATAAATACAAAATGCAATGCAACACAGCGATGTCATGTAGCTGAATAACTGCAGCTGCACCAGGAGAAAGGACTACCTAATTTAGATAAAAAGCATGTGACAGCCTTTGACAGAGAGGAAGATAACGACAAGATAATCAATGACTGCCTGCTCAGTGATGTGTTGGAGCTACTACAGCATCTTGGTGTGAACACTGGGCAAGATTCTCTTGTAGGACTCAGTAAAGCAGTGTCAGTGGTTTATGTGAACCAGTTGCTACCACAGAAATTCCAGTGAGTAGATGCATAGAAAGAAATGGGTACTGTTGTCTACAGCAGGACTCCCACTCTGCCCTCTGCATGGATTGGGACTTTCATCTTGTGTATCTGAGAAGGCTTGGAGCAAAATGTTGTTATGGAAAATGCCCTCATATCTTCCAAATGCTGAAGTCCAGATGTTCTGCTGGAACTGATTACAGTACCTTGCTCAGAAGGTATCTTAACTCCTGCCTCTTTCCTTTGATCCAAGGCAGAAGGACTGAGGGGAACGATTGCATGACTGACTGGGATTGGAAATATCTGATGGTCAAAGCACAATTCTCTGTTCAAGACATGGGATGAATGTAACTGCAAATAGTAACCATCTGTAGCAGGCTGGAGAAATTAGGAGGAAATGGAAATCCTTCACCCTTTGGACTTTAAACTCCAGGACAAAACTGCTGGAGGCATATACTCTAAGAAACCTTTTATAGTGTTGGGTTTTCAAATCCAGCTGCTTCCCAAGACCTCAAATCTGTCCCAGCTGCAAAGCTCATATGACAAGGCTATTAGCTTGATTGGGAGGCAAAAGAAGGTGACTCCATTAGTGAAGTAAATGATGTTGCAGAGGCTAGTTTAACGTGTGTTATGAGAAGTGGATTCACTCAGAACCTGGAGAGGGCTGTGATCAGAAAAGATCTGTGCTTCCCTAACATTGCTACCCCTCAACCCTCAGAATTCATTCTGAACTTTAATCCTATTTGGAACCATAATACGTTTGGAAATACTAAAATCCATGCACCCTTCGCTTTTCATTAGGAGAGGTAAGCATGGAAAGGAGTATCTAGGTCCTTTGTCTGAGGAAAGGAATGTTCCATCCATGTCCTTTGGGCTGTGATGTGTTGTGGTGCCTATTGCTTAGTGTGAACTGGGAAGGGAGTCACATATCGTGACCCTCAGGGCAGTCAGTGCCTGGGAAGTACTGGCCTTGGTTGGCAATTTTGCAGTGGTGACAGAGGATTGATGGAACTCTTGCACTGCAGATTTGTTTATGGGCAAATAGGACACATCTATAACTTTCATAGAAACCCAGGAATGTACTGTTAGTGTAATTGAAACCTTAATGATGGTGTTCAAGGTTCATTAGTAGTCTAGATGGAATAGATGTTGATGATTTTCACTCTAGGATTCATTTGTGGGTTTATATGTTTGCTGACATGGTTTTCTATTTTCCTTTATTCGTTGCTCGCTTCCTTCCTTCCCTCCTTCCTTCCTTTCATCCCTCCCTCTCTCCTTCCCTGTCTCCCTCCCTCCCCTGCAGCTTCACATTACATGTGATTTTACTATATATGATGCCTTTCACATACTTTAAATAGCACTTCTATGTTCTGTGTTTCCCTTAATCCCAGCTTTGTCCATCTCTAGGTCTGCATTTCTTTAACTCGCCATTGATTTGTTTACAGCCTTGAAGGTCTCTTGTACCCCAAATCTTTCCATCCCATGTCTATATTCCTGGATGCCCCAACACATGTCTCCAGTGCTCAAGGCCTCTGCTGTAGTACCAGGTCTGTGTTTCTCTGCATTATATCATTGCCCATTTCACACAGAAATACTGCTTGTTACTGCTGCACTATCAAACTATGGTTACAGCATACAAAGACAACAGAAGTAAAATGAATTATCCATAGATAACTGGCCATTTAGAGAAATTGCTGCCATGGCTGAACCAAGTATAACAGAGCTGGGGCAGGCCAGCAGAAGTTCAGACAGAGCAGAACTGCCAGGCTGCAGCTCTGAGGTCTGCAGACCCTCTACAAAACTTACAGCAAAGCACTAGCACAGCTAACTGCCCAAA
>JASSUY010028759.1:0-15099 GCA_032466535.1 Forpus xanthops | reverse complement strand
GGCAGTTAAAGCCATTCCCCTGTGCTGTCCCTCCATCCCTTGGCCAAAGCCCCTCTCCAGGTTTCCTGCAGCCCCTTTATGCACTGGAGCTGCTCTCAGCTCTCCCCTTCAGGAGCCTTCTCCTCTCCATTCTGCCCCAGCCCAGCTCTCTCAGCTTGGCTCCATAGCAGAGCTGCTCCAACCCTCGCGACACCTCCATGGCCTCCTCTGGCCTCTCCAATAGCTCCATGTCTCTGTTGTGCTGCTGCCCCAGAGCTGGATCAGGACTGCAGTGGGGGTCTCCCCAGAGCGCAACAGAGGGGCAGGATCCCCTCCCTGAGCTGCTGCTCACACTCTGGGGGTGCAGCCCAGCACATGGGGAATTCTTGGCTCAAGCGCACGTGGAAGCTGGGTCATGGGGGGCTTCTGTCAGTCAGTGTGTTGGAAGAGGGAGGTGAAGGGAATCCTGAGGCTTGTGGTGGGGCAAACAGATCTGCTCCGTGGAGAGGTCGTGTTGCTGCCCTCATGCTTCCAACTGCTCCTTGGGGACTCGGGGGTAAGATGTGTTCCTTCTCTTCGAGCAGGACTTGTCCAGCAGCCCCACTTCAAGCCCCAAGACCAAAGTGGCCGCCGTGTCCTCCCTGCAGAAGCAAAGCCACGTGGGCCCCACGCAGCTGCTGAAGAGGCATGTGCCAAGGCCAGACACTGTCCTCGCACACAAGCAGGCCCAAGGTAATGCCCTGCAGCTTCCCCACCCTCTTCCCTCTCAGCAGTTGGAGCTTTGGTCTTTCTCTGTGGTGATGTGTGTAGGTTCTTGTCTCCTGAGTCCTGTCTTCAATCCCAACCTCCCTGTGGCAGCTTTCCCTGCAGCTTGGCCCCTGTCACTGTCTTCTGATGGAGGGTTGGAATTAGGTTGGAAACAGTGTTCTGGCAGAAAGGTTTTCACTTCTGGCTGACCAAGTCAGCACATAGCCACACTCTTAATTCTTCAAGTGTGAGCCCCTTGAGTGGTGTCTCAGCCTTGAAGGTTTATTGGGAGGGAGAATAAAGGTACTCGGGAGGCGATTGAGGCTTAATTGTACTGGAACACTGGGTTCGAGTAATTGCAGAGTCATCTTGCATCCGATGGCAGTGCAGAACCTGCGCTGAGTAAGAAATCAGCTTCAGCCATGGGGTTTTTGTCCTGTTGGATGCTGATTAGGAACATCAGCTTCAGCCCAATGGCGAACAATGAGTGCAGGTCATGGTGGGATCGGTGATGATCCCTTGTGAATGTCAGCAGCAATTAGGGAGTAGTTCTCCATCCTCCCTTCTCTCGTTGTTGTCTCCTGCAGCAGTGTCACCCTCCACATTCCCTAAAGTCTTTCTCTGACTCCAGGAGGAAGTTGAACCTTAATTTCTGAGAGTGGAAAGGAATCTGTTCCTTTGTTGTTGTAGCTGAGGAAGCTTCTAGCACATGGGAGGAAGGTCTGTGCAATGGAATGTGTTGGGGCTGCCTTGTCATGCCTGGAGCCCTGGGGCAGGGTGGCCTCTGGCCTGTGTTTGGTGGCTGTAGCTGTTCAGGAAGGTGCTGGCTGATGTCTCCCAGCTTGGTACCACTGCTTGGCCAAGCTAACTATGCCTCTCGCAGCCAAGCCTGCTGTCATTGCTGGGTGCTGGACCTTTTCCTCATGGCTCTGGGGCTGGAGAGGGCTCCTGCTGTTGGGATGTGCTCTCTGAAAGCTGGGATGGAGCCACTTGTAGTGTGGGATGTGCTGCACTGCTGTGAGGAGCTGGAGGTTGGAGCAGGAGGTTGGAGTGTCTCCGTTGTGCTCTGTGGCTGAGTCATGTCTGGAGCTCTCTGTGTGGGTCCCAGTGGTGTCCCTGGAGCTGTGTGTCCCCTCCAGAGCTGAGCTGTGATACTGTAATTCTCTCTGATTCGTTTCAGCTCAGTTTGCTGCTTTTCTGAAACAAAACATGCTGGTGAGGAAAGCTCTTCCTCCTGGCACCTCTTCATGTCTCTTTGGTGAGTATCTCCTCACTTCTTCCTGTCTCTTTCTCTGTCTCCCTCCTCTCTGTCTCTGCTACCTCCTTTCATCCTCTTCCTCTCCCCTTGCACTGGTTTGGGGATGTGGCCCAGTGTGTCCCCTTGTCCCCCTGCTTCTTGCTTTCTCACTGCTGTATTTGAAGCTAAAGCTGGTAGGTCCTTCGTCTGAGCTCTTCCCCTCTCCCAGTAGGTAAATGGAGCTGTGGAGGCTGGCAGTTGGTTTGCTCTGGTGGACTAAAGCTTTGTGATCGATGTGGTGATGTTTGTGGTTGTGAATTTAAGCTGTGCTCCTGTACTGGGCTTGAGGGGGGATGTGAACAGCAGCCTGTGAGACCATGTGTGTTGGTGGAGCATCCCAAACACATAGAAAGGAGAAACAAGTGGCATGGAAGGGGCAGATGTGGATGTATGGAGCAGTGGTTTTTGTCCAGAGGTTAAAGCAGAGAGGTCAGGGAGAGGGATGGCTTTGGGAAGACGATGATGTGGTGGGAGAGAGATGCTGTCTGCGCCAGGAGACATATGGAGTGAGCAGTCTTTAGTGCTGTGCTATCTTGTGTTGGGTGCTGGAGCACACAGAGGGGTGTGTGTGTACTTGTGTGTTGCTCTGAGGGTCAGGGATCAAGAGGTGAGATCCACAGCCCATGTTTTGCCATCCTGAGAGGCAGTGACTGTGTGGATCTGGGATTAAGAAAGGAGGAGGAGCTGAAATCCAAGCCCCCGGAGGGCTGTGGTGTCATCATGTGAGCTGTTGGTGTCAGTTCTCCTATTGGGTGACCCCAGGGTACTGAGAGCATCGATTATGGGTGAGGATTGGCCTCTCTGAACAACCCACTGCTGGTGCTTTCAACTGGATGAGGCAAACCATGGGTGCAGAGAAGTTGGTGGTACTTTGGCACATGGTGTGGAGAACTCCAAGGATACAGGTTTCTTGAACACACCCCAGATAGGCCAAACTGCACGTGTGCGACTGTGGCAACAGCTCTCGAGGCAAGTATTGGCTGAGCTGGTTGTTGTAAAGGTTTCTTTCTCCTTTTAACCTTGTTTGAAGGTTTCCTTCTGCCTTAAACCTTGTTCTGTGCCCTCCCCTGTGTGATGAGGTTGGCCCGGAAGCACACACAGAGCCCTGCACTTATCCAGAGTCCTCCCACCCAGCATCTGCTGGGAGGAGGAGCCACACTGGATGTTCCTCTGCTGGTGGGGATGTGTGGAGAGGCTGGCACCAGCCTGGCCTCTGTTGTGATCAAAAGCAGATGAAGGTCTGGGGGCTTGTTACTACATTGGCTTGGAGGAGTGAGATGTGAGGTAGGAACTGAGCTTCACAGCTTTGGGAGTGGGATGATTGAGCACATTCAAGGCCAGGTTGGACAGGGCTTGGAGCAACCTGGTCTAGTGTGAGGTGTCCCTGCCTGTGGCAGGGATTGGAGCTGAATGAGCTTTAAGGTCCTTTCCAGCTCAAACCATTCTATGCTCCTTCTGAACACGCAGCCCCAATGTGGGCAGAAGTGAGCTCCTCTCTCCTGCAGTGGGGACACAAAGGGATGTTGGGTCACTGCTTGCTTTGAGGGGCACCTGATGCCACTGCCTGTGCATGTGCCCTTACACTGTCCTGCTTGGCTGGTGGCACTTTGGGGGGTGGCTTTGGTGCCTGTGGTCTGTGCACGCCTGAGGAGGTTTCTGGACAGTGATCTGCATCATGCATGTGTGCAGGAGTGTGGGAGGCATAGGAGCATTGGGCTGGGGCAGCCTGAACAAGAGAAGGCTGCTGAAGGGAAAACCTTACAGCAGCTCCGGTGCCTAAAGGGGCTGCAGGAAACATGGAGAGGGGCTTTGGATAAGGGCCTGTAGGGACAGGCCAAGGGAATGGCTTTAACTGCCAGAGGGGAGACTGAGATGAGCTCTGGGGCAGAAGCTGTTCCCTGGGAGAGTGCTGAGGTGCTGGCACAGGGTGCCCAGAGAAGCTGTGACTGCCCCATCCCTGCAGTGTTCAAGGACACCGGGTTGGACACAGGGCTTGGAGCAAGCTGCTCTATGGAAGGTGTCCCTGTCCTGGCAGGGATTGGAGCTGGAGGAGCTTTAAGGTCCCTTGCAACCAAATTAACTGTGGTTCTATGATGTCCAGCTATGGGGATCAGGACACGAAGCTTGGCACTAACCCTGGGGAGAGGAGTGGCCCCAAAATGCTCGGAGTTACCTGACATTTAGGGGTTTGGCCATAGTCTTGTCCTACACCCACAATTCAGTGGTATATGGGTAGCACGCAGGGGAGACAGAGATACATACATATACACACATGCACATCTATATTGGTTGCACGTAATAGATCCATATTTATCTATACCTAAATAAAAAGGTATGTGCATCTTGGCCTGTGGGTTGTTGAATACATGGCTGGACACTCAGGGCCATATACAATGAGGGCCTTAGCTGGCCCAGCAGCAAGAGCTTTTCGAGGAGAGGGCAGGAGGATCCTACACCAATGGTGGGATCCCTATGGAGAGCGGATGGACAGGACGTGGCAGCTCTTGACTGTGTTTTGTTCCTGGGCTGCCCAGAGGTGCTTGGCATGGATCCTCTCTGCTGTTTTGGGTAGCCTTGGCCCTGGCAAGCTCATGCTCTGGACAGGATGTGATGGGTCAAGGACATGACAGCAAAAGAAGGCATTGATGTGGAAGAGAAATCTCAGCTTGTGGTTTTCCCCCCAGTCTCAAGCAGTGCAGTGTATCTGAAGCTTGGCTTTGCTGCAACACCTCCTGTACTCGTGCTGCTTTGCTCAGTGCCTTTAAAACCCCTGTGCTTCAGCTCCTGGAGGGCCAGCGAGGAGCACTGGAAGGAATGTGCTGGATGACAGGCATGCATATACCTTTGCTGGTGTTTCAGAAGCAGGCTGAGCTTTAGTCCAGCACTGGCAGCACCAGCTCTGTGAATCTCTGCATCCTCATTTCCTCCCCTGGAAATGAGGGATGTTGGAGGAGTCTGATTCATTATGAAATGAGAAGTGTTGATGTGGAGATGTGGTATCACTGTAGGCATCTGTTTTCCTTCGCCACAGAGGCAAGACAGGCTTTATATGCTGTGATGTGCTTTATATGCTTAGCCTGTGAGTAGCTTAAGTGAAGTCCTGGCCCTAAACCAGCAGCTTAGGGCATGTGGAAGATGAAGTAGATGGTGAAAAGGAGATGTGTGAGCTCCTGGTGCATGGGAGATGGGCAAGGCTGGCATGGAGATTGCTCTGGAAGCGTGCATGGGCATGTGTCCCTTCTCCACACCTCGGAGCAGCGCTGACCTCGAGGGACCGGCCACCACTTTTCAAACAGCTCCTTCTGTGTCCCCTAGTTCCAGTGTCCTCAGAGCACTCGGAAGGGGCTGACAAAGATGATGTGCGTGTGCAGCTGAAGAGGCACCAGACCCCCAGCCCGACCCAATGCACCAAATCCTCCAAACGCGCCAAAATCAAGGTGACCATTGTGTCTCACGGCGATGCTGCTGGCATGGGGAACGGAGCAGCCCTCAGCACCCAGGCAGAAAGTGAGTTGTGGTTGTACAGCTGCTGCTGAACTGGAGAGCGGGCTCAGTGCTGGGCCTTGTGGGGAGGGAGCTCTGAGCTTTGGAGGAGTCGGCTGTGCAAACCAGGCTGGGCCTCAAGGTTGTGAGTGCTGTGGGGGGAGCATAGGGGCTCACAGCACAGAGCAGCTTGGTAGGAGACTTTTCCATAGCACGTTCCAGTGAAACGCTCCACTGCAGCCAAGGGGGATTTGGCTCTGTCCTGCAAGGCATCGAGCGCTGCTGGAAGCAGGATGGTCCTGGTGGACCCCTGGCTCCAAGTAGGTCATGTGCACCTCCAGTTCTGCTCCAGAATGAAGCTGTCGCCTGGATCATGCTCCTACTTTAGGGATAATGGTGATGTTCCTTCCTCTGGAAGTCCTTTGTGTGTCCAGACTTCAAGGTGCAGCTGAATGTCCCGCTCTGCTCATCCCCTTTGGCCCTTGAGTGGCACAATACACACTTGATACACATCAAATTCCAGCTCCTCTCCTGCCTCTGCGGCTGGGAAAACCCACCTTGCAGAGGCCCTGCTGTCCAAGAAGAGGTGATGGGCTCCATGTGCCCCTTGAGCCTTCACAAAGAGGCTGAAAGCTTTGGCTGCTGTCACCCCAGGACTGGAGGGTGTTGCCTTGGTGCTGGCACACACATCTTCCTCACATCTGTGTCTTCCTCATGATGGGGTGCAGCGCTCCAGAGGTGTCCAGCAGTTCTCTTTGTCAGGGTTAGTTCAGTGCAGGATGGAAAGGTCACATCTCCATTCTGGGAGGAAAGGAAATCATGGGGTTTCAAAGCTGAGAGAGAATTCTGCTCCCTTGGAAGCACCTCTTGGTTACTTCAGCAGTTCTTTAGAACTGGGGAATAGGATTAAGCACCACACATCCATGAAGGTCCCGATTTCAATCCCAGCAGCTTTGCAAATCTCTGCTTACTGGAATCTTCCTGTTTTAATTTTCCAAACTTCTTTCCACAGAAAGGAAATGAATTGCAGAAGTAAAACATGAACCAAAGCAAGAATTCCCTTTAACCGTGCATGTGAGGAGAGGAAGGCATGAGCCAAGCTCAGTTGTATCCCTCAAACGCTGCAATAAACACCTCTCGTGACTCGTCGCATCCCTGTGTATTTTGTAAAGTGGCTCTAAAGAATGGAGGCGAAGCTCCATCAGTAGGGACCAGCCAGATCCAAACTGCTGTGCTGAGGTGGTGGATCCGTGCTGTGATGGATTAGGAAGAGGGGATTAAGCGTAGATAATGTTTAGGAGAGAGATTTGGTGCTGAGAGGGTGAGATTTGTTTGCTTTATTGATCTGTGAAGCTGATTCCTTCTGTTTGTAACACTTCTACTATGGCAAGTTCCTGGTTTTTTACCACAACTCTGCTCTGTTGGATGCTCCCCATCTCCGGTAGCTGGAGCATGTCTGCAGCAGAGCTTTCCTTCAGGAGATGCTCTGTGAGCAGGATGAGCGCGTGGGGAGCTGTGTGAGAGATGGGGCATCCCTAAAGACTCCCAGAGGAGAGAAAGGGACATTCCTTCTTTTGTTCTCTTGCAGTGGTCGCTGGGAAGCCGGTCCCCATGGCTGTTGGCCAGGCTGTGCCGGGTGTGAAGGAGCTCTCAGGACTGCTCACCACCCCCAAGTGAGTGTGCTTGGGTCTATGGGACACGCTGCTGCACCACAGCAGGATGGGTTCTGCATGTGGAGCTTGCTGTTGTCTGACCTGGGACTGGAGTTTTGGGAGACTCCTGAGCACTGTGTGGCAACCAGCAGATGAGGTGGAGAATGGCAGAAGTGGGCAGGAGGAGAAGGGGTTGTGGCTGTTGGGCTCTATTTGTATGTAGTTCCCCAGATCCCATCTCTGCCTTTGGAATGACTGTGATGTCTTTGCCAGAAATGGGGTGTTTGGTCCTGCCCTTCATTCCCTCTGACAGCCAAGCTTGCTTTTCCAGAGATAGGTGGAAGAATCATGGAATGGTTTGGGTTAGAAAGGACCTTAAGCTCATCCAGTTCCGGCCCCTTGCCATGGTCACGGACACCTTCCACTAGCACAGGTTGCTCCAAGCCCTGTCCAACCTGGCCTTGAGCACTACCAGGGATGGGGCATTCACAACTTCCTTGGGCAGCCTGAAGAAGCCTTGATACTTGCTCATGTGATTCACACTGTGGTACGAATCTGATACTGACATCTCCCATCAGTGTTCTCCCTTTTAAATCAATCCAGGCTTTGGAGAGTTGGACTCTAATGTGGGAAGGGAGAGGGAGAAGAGCTGTTTCCAAGTAGCAAGTGGGTTTTAGAAAGGAGAGACATCACTACAGGGTAGGTTCCTCTTGGGCAGGGTTGCACAGCCTATGGACAGAGGTGCAGACTTGGATCAAGCTCACTTCCAATTTGGAATTACACCACTTTTGCTGGAAGAGCTCATTGTTCTGCCTGCTGTGGTGGGCACAGCAGGTAGAAACAGCAGGGAAACATCTCTTGCTTTGGGGTTTTGTAGCTCATTTTGTTGCCTTATGCTTCCAGAAGCCCTGCTCCAGGCTGGTGACAGCCCCTAGCAGAGCCAGCTCTCATTGCTAACTAGAGTCTTCTCTCCTGCTTGCTCTGTAGGCTGAGTTCAGCAGCAGAAACCTCTTCCACTAGCCCTGCTCCATCCTCTGTGATCCCCAGCAGCACGACACCGAGTGCTTTCCATGCCCTGCAGAGCAGGCTGGTGGCCAGCAGCACCCATTGCCTGCAGGCCCAGCCAGCCAGTACCCTCCAAGGTACCTGCCTCTCTCCATGTCTCTTGTGAATGTAAAAGGTAAAGCAGGTTCAAAATGGTTTGGTGGATCCTTTCTTGTATTCCCTGGTTGCTTTGGGTTTGGCTGAGGCGGCGTTTGAGGTTCTATGGGATGCCTTGAGTGGGGCTGGAGGTGACTTGTTCATTGTGTCACTTCTATGTCGTGACACTTTGAGACACCAAGCCTGACTTCCTCTTGCTCCCAGATCTCACATCTAACCTCACTGCTAGCTGCAGCAGTGAAATGGGTTGGTCTGTGTGTGTAGAGTGGCTGGGGGGATCCCAACCTCGAGGCAGGCTTCTTGGGATGCTCCTCTTTAAGTAACAGCTTTGCAGTTGCCTGTCATACAACACATACGGAATTCCATCGTGCTGCTGAATTCTCCAAGCCTGATGTTATTCATTGTATTTGTTTTTAGGAGCAGCATCTGCCAGCAGCCTGCTGCAAGGGCTGAGCTTCAGCCTGCAGGACATTGGGACCAAGACATCTCCTCTTCCAGCCAGTGTGGCTGCTGCTGGGCAGCCCGTGCAGGTATGCAGCCTCCAGGTATCAAGGATCCCATGCTGGAGGGAAGCTGTGAGCAGGGTAAAGGAGTCAAAGGGGATCCCTCGTAGGCCCTGTTTGCTTCAGAACTGGAAAGGATGGAGGGATAGGTGTGAACTGCAGCTGAAATGATGCATGCAAGCCCTTGAGCCTTCAAATGTGGGCTAAGGGTTCCCATGATGAGGTCTGGGAATCAGGGATGGAGGAGTTTGTTTCACCTAGAAAATAGTGGGAAGGAGATGGAGGATGAACTGGGGGGGATCTGTGTTCTTATGTGGGGACACATGCCCGTGGTGTCTCAGGCAACTTCAGCTGGAGGTAAGCTCATTCAGCATGGGTGGCTTCCTTGGAAGAGGAGCTGCAGTTCCTCCCAGTCAAGTTGAATGAGGATGTGCAGACTGTAAGGGACGAGTTCACTTGTGTTTAGACCTGCTTGTGGCCACCAGGATGACGTGGAGACTCTAAAGACCTCTGGCTTCCTCCCAGGTTCTCACTGCTTCTGCTTCCCCTTCCAGACCTCAGCTGTGAAGACACCTGCACCTATCCAGAACCTGAGTGCTATAACCACAGACACCAGCCCCATTGTCCGCACCATTCCGGTTGCCACCTCTCTGTCCTTGGGAGCCTCAGCGGGTGGGAAGCCCACAGCCATTCACCAGCTGCTGACAAATGGGGGCCTGGCCAAGCTGGCCAGCAGTCTCCCTGGCCTGGCTCAGATCTCCAACCAGGCAGCAGGTGAGGAACAAAGGGGGGACAGGGGTACCTGAAGCACCCCATCACCTTGAGACCAGTGTTTCCAAAGCTTATTTTGCCTCTGAGCCATAGCTGGCGGATTCCTGAGCATGGGAAGAGGCTTCTGATGCCCCCAGTTGGTGAACGTGGCCTCCATGTGTCTCAGGAACATGTTACTCATGTGTTTTCCAGGCTTGAAGGCCCCCACGACCATTACCGTGACGCTGCGAGGGCAGCCCAGCCGCGTGACCACACTGAGCCAGGCTGCCATGGGCAGTGTGCAGCCCCAGCTCGAGGAGCAGGCAATGCACACACAGGCACCTCAGGTAAGCTTTGGCATCTTCTCTGTAAAGAACGTGTCCACTGCTGCTCTTCTGAGCATCACAGTCAAGGGCTGTTGTGAGGGAAGCGTCCTTGGGTGCGTCTGTTCGGTGTCGTGAGCGTTCTGAGGCTGCAGAGAAAGGGTTGTTAGGGGACACCCCTTAATGTCTGTTAGCAGCAGGGTTGGTTGTGCTCCATAGCACAGTAGTACCACACTGAAGCTGACATCAGCACAGGATTTGTTCCTAAAGTTCTAGGTTTTGGGAGAGACAGGTTTTGGTGGGAGGAGGAAAGCTCCCACCTGTCTGTTCAGGCAGGAGAGTTGGGTTCTTGAAGATGTTGCTTTTGACTGTTGTGGAATCAGCCAGGTTGGAAAAGAGCTTTAAGGTCATAAAGTCCAACCACTCCCCAGCACTGCCAAGGCCACCACTGACCCATGGCACTGAGGGCCTTGGCTCCATGGTGCGTGAACACTTGTAGGGATGGTGACTCCATCCCTGCCCTGGGCAGCCTGTTCCAATGCCTGAGCACCCCTTGGGCAAAGAATTGGTCCTCAGCTCCATCCAACCCTGCCCTGGTGCAGCTCGAGGCCGTTTCCTCTTGTCCCATCCCCTGTTCCGTGGGAGCAGAGTGCAGCCCCCTCCTGGCTCCATCCTCCTCTCAGGCAGTTGTAGGCAGTGGGAGCCTTCTCTCCTCCATCTGAACCCCCCAGGTCCCTCAGCCGTTCCCATCACACTGTGCTCCAGGCCCTGCTCCAGCTCCATTCCCTTCTCTGGCCCCACTCCACAACCTCAATGTCTGTCTTGTAGTGAGGGGTCCAGAGCTTAGCACAGATTGGAGGTGCAGCCTCACCAGTGCCCAGCACAGGGGCACAATCCCTGCCCTGGCCCTGCTGCCGCACTGGTGCTGATCCAGGCCAGGATGCTGCGGCCTTCCCGGCTGCCTGTGCACAAGCTGCTCATGGTCTCCTCTGTCAGTGAAGTAGATACCCTGTGGTGAGTCTGGGCCCTATGGATGTTTGGAATACTGCACTATTACCTTCTCCATGACCCTAATTCCTGCTCCTTCTTACTGCTGTGATGCTGAGACCAATTTATGGAGTACTGAGTGTGTGCTCCAAGGTGGTAACTGTTGGATACAGACATCCTGTTGGAGGTGGGTCACTGATAGGAAAACATCTCAATATCTGGACTCTTGACACATGCCAGGTAGTGTCTCAAGGATCCCAACTGCCTTCTGGCTTCCTAGGTTAAGTTTTGGTGTGATTGAGCTGAAAGCACAAGGTGCTGAGTCAGAGAGGGGTTTCTGTTGTGAATGTAGTGGTCTTGGGTACTGTAACATGGACAGTGCCACAGCTTCTCTGGGCACCCTGTGCCAGCGCCTCAGCACCCTCACAGGGAACAGCTTCTGCCCCAGAGCTCATCTCAGCCTCCCCTCTGGCAGTTAAAGCCATTCCCCTGTGCTGTCCCTCCATCCCTTGGCCAAAGCCCCTCTCCAGGTTTCCTGCAGCCCCTTTATGCACTGGAGCTGCTCTGAGATCTCCCCTTCAGGAGCCTTCTCTTGTTCAGGCTGCCCCAGCCCAGCTCTCCCAGCCTGGCTCAAACCAGAGTTGCTCCAGCCCTCACAGCACCACCATGGCCTCCTCTGGCCTCTCCAATGGCTCCACGTCCCTCTGGTGCTCCTGCCCCAGAGCTGGATGTCCTGGGTCACTTTTAGGTTCTCCTCCCCCAACACCCCCAAGTCCTCCTCAGGGCTGCACCATCCAGCCTTCCCCTGCCTGTGTTAGTGCTTGGAATTGCCCCAACCCAGGAGCAGCACCTTGCATTTCAGACTCCATGAGGTTCCATGGTCCCATCCCTTCCCTTCCCTTCAGCATGTTGGCAGCACCACACAGCTCAGTGTCCTGGGCACACTTGCTGAGGGTGCTCAGTCACCAGCCATGATGTTTTCCTTCTTCATCCGTGTTGGACACAGTTTTTGTGCTCTTCAGACTGTTTAATGAACCATCAGAACTCACATACTCTCCTTTGTTACCTTGGAGGGACCCTCTCCCGCAGCACAGTGGCTGCACAGTGCAATGAGACCTGGTGCAGATCAACTCCAGGGAGAGCAGCGTTACATAGGGGTTAATGTTTAAGGCTCTTGGAACTGGATATTGGATTGCACACTGTGACTTCCCCCTACAGTGCTGAGCTTGTGTGCTTAAGGTACGGCTTCATTGTGCAGTGGGCTGGGAGAGCTGCTTCACAAGCAAAGTGAAAGCTGTGTGTTACAGGAAATGGCATGAGCTCTGTGTTTTTGGAACTAATTATAGCCCCTGACATCAGCTCCCTGGCCCTTTAGCACACAGGATTGGGTAATCTCCCAGGGCTTCCTGTAAAAGAGCACATTTACAAAAGGCTTTGGGGCAGAACTGAGGGCTCAGACGTGTGTTGGTGTTGGTTGTGTTCTCTTTGACATTCCAGCTCTGCCTTGGCTGTGCAGGAAGCCCATGCAGTGCCTGTGCAGGAAGCCCATGCAGTGCCTGTGCACTGTGGTTCTTCACCTCCAGGGCCTGGGTGATGCCTTGAAGGATGTGCAGTCTGATGGGTCACCCATTAAACAGGGGAAGGTGGGAGACAGTGTTTGATGCAGATGCTTCCTGTGAGCAGCAGAGTGAGAAAGTAGCAAGATGTTTGGGTGGCTTTAAAATGAAACTGCAAGTGAGCTTCAGCTTCTCTTCTCAAGCGACCGCTCCACAGAGTGCTTTGAACATTTTATGTATGGGGTCTCTCCCTGCAGCACGGTTACATCCTGGTAGTAGCTCCATAAAGCATGGAGTGATGCTGATGCTGGATCACACTCTTGTGGCACAGAGTTCTCTACAGCAGTGACTGGAGCTGCAAGCTGAGGTTTGAGCTTTGGGCAGGAGTCTCCTTTGGATGGCATAAAGGGAGCTGTGGTCCAGCTCTTGCTGCTGCACAGGCCATGGCAGAGCAGGATGTGACCCACCTGGGTGCTGGGTTGGGGGGGTCTTGCTGGACTTGAGCTTGAGCTGTGCTTGTCAGTGGTATAGGGGGTTGAGCAAGTTGGCTTAGAGGAGTCTGACTGAAGAGGTATCTGCTTTTGTAGCTGGGAAAGCTGCTTTGGAGCTTGAACTGTGTCAGCTGAGGGCTGTGAGGGCCCTCAGGTTGAGCACAGGAGCACACACACTACCTATGTATGGCTCTCTGGGGTATCCGACTGCAGATGCACCCAGGCAGAGTTCAGGCAAGTGAAGCAGTTCCAGAAGCACTTGAAAAGCAGCTTGAATGGGGCATTTCCAGGTATTCCACTGCAGCTGATGAGCGCTGTCCAGGATGTGCCACCATCAGAGGGGCTTGTACATCATCAGCAAGAGGGAAGCTCTTCTGATGCAGAGATTGGTGTGTGCTGATGCAGGTTTCACTGGTGCCACTGGTCATAGCGTGTCACTCTTCCAAGTGGATCTGCACTTAGGGGAGTCAATCGTGAGTGCTGTACTGTTAATGCAGAGGGTTAATCACGAGCAGGAGTGATTTCCCTGACAGCCAGGGATGGGGATAGAGCCACCCCATTCCCCTCTGGACAAAGGCAATGAGTTAGTGCCGGCCTCAACCCAAGCACCAGTGGTGCTGGTCTTGGTAATGCCAGGTTGGAGCAAGGGCGAGGCAAGGAGCAGCGGACAGAAGATGTGTTCTGCTGTGTTAGGTGAGGTGTAGCGCAGATCCGTATCCTCAGCAGGGGGCATTTCCAGCAGCTCTCCCTTACTTTAACCCTTCCAGGCTCCAGACGGTGCTGGTGGGAACATGGCCGGCCCAGCCTCCAGCGCCACCTCTCCTGGCAAGCTGCTGCCTCACATGGATCTCAGCAAAGCCCAGGCTGGTGCAGAGATGGCTCCTGCCGACCCCGCGGCAGCACCCGTAGGTGAGGCGCATGGCACTCGTGGGGATGGGTGAGGAGCAGAGGCCGGGTTGGAGCCGTGCCGCCGGGTGATGTGTGCCCTTTGCAGCCCATCTCTGTCAGTTAGGGTCTCCAATGGCTTCTTTGCACAAGGAGGTTTGGCTCAGCGCAGCCATTCGTGAGCACTTGCAGGAGAACAGGGTGTGAGGCTTAAGCCCAGGCACAGAAGGCTCTGTCTGCACTTTGTGATAAGGGCCCTGTGATGCTCTTGTGCTGCCCAACCTTAGGAGAGCAGACACATCTATCTACAGCTAAAGCAATACTGAGAGCTACTACCCAGCCTATAGCCTTCGACCTAAACTTGTCACAAAGCACTGGTGTGGTCCATTGCATCCTCAAAAGCAGATTCTGTACCAAAGAGCCGGAGTTCTCCTTTTCCTTGGTCCAGCTAGTTTCCAAGTGTCAGTGTGAGCTATAGTCAACACTCAGGCTGGATCTGGTGGATGGAACTTGCTGCAGCTATGCCAGTTGCCCAGAAGGCCAAAGGGGCAGCTCTGTGGTGCCTGGGTTTTGCCTGGCAGGAATTCAACCCAACTGACTGATTCTGCAGCCACTCGAACTCAGCAGAGAGGTGCAGAAGCACTGAGCTCACATGGACTTGAGTGTGGCTTTTCTTCTTCCTTTTGTTGTCAGAGCTGATGGGTGAAGTTAGACCTGTGGAGAACTTCACCAGCTTCCACTGGAGGTTCAGGTTGGCTTCGTGGACAGCAGGGAGGATCAGTTTGTGAGAGCTGCTGGAGCTGCAGGGTTTTAGTGCAGAACATGTTCCAAACACTTTGTTTCATGGAGTGGTCATTGCTGATGTCCAACAGCATCATCACATCTGGGTGCTGCTTCCCCTGCCTGCATAGGGGTGGCTGGAGTTGCCTGTTTCCACTGCTCTCCTGGACCTCAGGATAATGGGGTCACTGGTCCCATTCTGATTAGACAGTTGTCAGCCTTTGTTCTGTGTCCTCCCCACTCAAGGCGCTTTATTAGGGACAGTTCCACACTGCACTGGTGGCAGCTATGACACAGTGACACCTCTGATGAGTGTGAGGGCCACTTTGGTGCTGCTGTGACAGAGATCATAAAATCACAGAGTGGTTGCTTTGGGTTGGAAAGGACCTTAAAGCTCATCCAGTTCCAACTCGTGCCACAGGCAGGGTCACCTTCCATAGAGCAGCTTGCTCCAAGCCCTGTGTCCAACCTGGCCTTGAGCACTGCAGGGATGGGGCAGCCACAG
>JASSUY010028758.1:0-43901 GCA_032466535.1 Forpus xanthops | reverse complement strand
GGCCCGGCCCGGTAAGTGCGCACCGGGAGGGGGGTGTGTGGAGAACGGGGCTCCGGGTGCCCCCGGGCCTGGGGTCGGGTCCCGGTTCCGTCGCACCGGGACCCATCCGCCCGCTGTTGGCTGGGACCGAGGTGGTCCCGGGCAGCTCCGGCCCGAGCCTCCAGGCTCTGGAGCGTCTCCGGGGGCTGCCGCCGCTGTGGGCCCGGTGGAAGGAGCGGGTTCGGCGCGGAGCGGCTCGCAGAGGGCCGGGCAGGGTGAGGAGCGCACGCGGTCCGGTGCTGGGCCGCGCGGTGTTGGAGCGGGCAGCGGCCCTGGCACGAGGCTGAGGAGGAGGAAGAGGAGAGGCCTCGCGCCGCCGGTGCGCGGGGATCTGTGGCGGTGCCTGCGGAAGGCAGCGCGGGATCCGCGTTGCTGGCAGCGGTTTTGGCTTCTGGGGCTCTGCTGCGTGGAGTGGAAAGGCTGAGAGTGAGTTGTCCCCCGGCCCGAGCACGGTTGCAGGGGGTCTGTGCACGCCGCTAACGGGATACAGGCATGGAAGCGTCGCTTCGCTGCTCGTTACTCCATGTTGGAACGTTTAAGGCCTCACAAGGTGTGTGGGGAGGAGGATCGTTGCTGTTCACTTCTGGACACTGTGACTTGCGACCTCCTGGGGAGCTTGAAATGCTCCCACGTTGGTTCTCCGTTGTGTATCTCAGCTAAAGCATGACCTGGATGAGCATCCCGCATCCCTCCTGTGTTTTGTGTCTGAGATGTGCCTGCAGTGCTTTCCCATGGGCTGACTGTGCCCCAGAGCAGGGCTTTGATTTAGCAGAAGGGGTGAATTGATTCCTATTCTTGGAAGCTTATTTACCAGCTTGCACCCTGCTCAGTGCATCTGTCTCATGCCAGGGAACTGTTGCTTGTAGGTATCTTAACACGGACTGACCAGCTTGGAAATGCATTTGCTTTTCTCTTTGCACACTTAAAAGCTGAGCTCAGCTGCTTTAGCTCTGCTTTTCTTTGTGTATTTGAGCGATGCATCGGTGTTGACAAGATGTCTGGCCAAGCAAGGTATCGAGGGATACGTGCTGGTAGCACAGGTAGGTGTGCAGTGGGAAGGGAATGGGTTTCACGGCAGGGAAAGCTAAGCAAGCTTCAGGCAGAAGTGCCAAGCTTCCAACTTGACGACAGGACAGGCTTTATTTCATGTAGAGCTCAAAGATGCTGCTGTGAGTACAAAGAAACCTTGAGTTTGTTATAGCTGCTGCTGCTTTTGTGGCCCCACTGTGTGCAAAGTGGTCCCTTAGAATCTGAGCCGCTCTGCTGAAGAGGATTCAGGTGGGTAATGCAGAGCTGCTGTTAACCCTGTGTGTGTTGCTTAGTGCAGGGATATGTTACTGTCTGTGCCTTTGGAGCAAAAGGGTTGAGAAGTGCTGAAAGAAGACTTGAGAAAGGGAGACAACCTGCTTGGGGTGCTGGAAATGATGTGAGACTTGGGGGCCTGTTTGTCACCAAAGGATAGGCAGAAGACTTATGTCCTAGCAATGACAAAGGGGGAAGAAGCTCTTTGGCATGGTGGTAGAGCTGAGAGTGCGCTCTATGCCACAGGTATCCCAAATCGCTGGTGTGCACAAGGGTTGCTTTTCCCCAACTGCATGGCGAGCAGTGGGAGGACGTTGTGGGACCTGGTTTGCTTGGCACAGAGCAAGTAATCAGAACAGTGCCCTTGCTAGTCCCAAACCTCTGTCTGGGTGCTCCTTCTTCTGCTCTGTCCTCCAAGATGGCAGCATGATGTTTGATGGCAGCTTCCCTGGGTAGTAAGCCATTACTCCAGACTCCAGGCATTGCACAAGTGAGGATGTATCTCCACAGGTTGCTTGCAGTGATGCTGCTTTGCTGGAGAGAGCCATGTAGCTTCTGAGGAGCCTGGATTAAGACTCCCAAATCAAATCCTGCCAGCTGGGAAGGAGAAACATCACTTGGATATGGTCTGGGCTCTTATCTCCCTCCTGCTTGGAAGTGGGGCCTGGTGCCCTAGAGGTGAGTGGGATACAGAGCCAATTGACCCCACAGTAACCAAGCATTGCAGGTTTTGCTGACCCTAAGGGATGGTTTGAGCTCCCTGCAAGATAAAACCTGGAGTGATTTCACAATATGAGACACCAGTTTGTGGCATTGTCCTCCTCTTTGGGTGAGTTTAGGAGCTTTGTTTGCTTGGACCTTCCCAGGATCAGGCCTGAGAAGTTCTGTTCTGTGGAGTAGCTGTATTTCTGTCTGTTCAGAGATACATAGTGCTGCTTAGTCAAGTGCTGCATCCATTGACCTGGGAGGGTTAAGTCTCTAGGCTGCTCAGCTGTTCAGCAGAGGGGAATTACATGACCTAGTTAATTCTCTTGGGTATCTTTGTTGTTTGTTGCTGGTTTGGGACAGGATCTGCCATCTCCTAGGGTGCTAGTCATTGGGTTGGAGGGAACAGAGGCTTCTAAATCGAGCTGCCTGGCTTGTGAGAACATAATGCACCTTCTAGAATCATAGATGCGTTGGGTTGGAAGGGACCTTAAAGCTCATCCAGCTCCGACCCCTGCCATGGGCAGGGACACCTTCCACTAGAGCAGGGTGCTCCAAGGCCTATCCAACCTGGCCTTGAGCACTGCCAGGGATGGGGCAGCCACAGCTTCTCTGGGCACCCTGTGCCAGCGCCTCAGCACCCTCATTGTGAAACGGAATCTTCTGTCAAATCTAAATCTGTTTTCTCTCAAACCTTTGTACATGATGATGTAAACAGATCATGGTAAAAAGTCTTTCTCCATCTTTCTAACAAGCCCCCTGTAATTAATGAAAGGCCACAATGAGGTCTTCTCCTGTCCAGGAGGAACAACCCCACTACTCAGCCTTCAGGTGTTGTCTTCACCTCCACCACCCCACTTACAAAGTGAATCAAAGTGCTCTGGTTACAGTGCAGCCTGGATTTCCCCAATGTCTTCTAGAGTTCAGGCCCATTTTAACTGCTGTTTCTCATCTTCCTTCATACGGTAGATGCTGACAGATGAAGAAAGCAATCAGTGTCTTGCAGAAATGTTAACAGGAAGTAGTTTTGTCATCACATAATTCCTACCTAGAATCAGGTAGAAAACCAGAAAGGGCTTTCATGGCAAAATGGGCAGGGTTGTGTGAAAAGCATGAAGAATCATCGAATTATGGAGTGCTTTGGGTGGGAAGGGACCTTAAATCTGATCTAGTGAGTCCCAGCACTGATGTTTGCAAGTGTAAGCATGCATGGATGCAGCATACTTAATCCCACTGCACTGTTAAACTTCAGCTAGATCAGTGCTCATTTGAAGGCCTTGATTCTTTTGAAGGAAGAGGTGACTGCCAAAGAGGCCATACTGCAGGATATGTGCCAAAGCTCCGAGAGCAGCTTTTGGAGCTGCCTTTCAGGCACTCCTCAAGTGCAGCAGGTTTTGGTATCACTCAGCAAGCTGCTGTTTTCAGAGGGATTTGAAGCAGGAAGTCCAGTGTAGTGGTGCAGCAAGAGGCAGGAAATGCAGCTTGGCACCTGAGCACTGAAGGCTTTTCCAAGGGCTAAAGCTGTTTTATTTGGCTGAAGATAAACTCATAATCAAGTGCTTCTGCCAATACTCTGTGCCTCTGGTGCTTCCTCTGCATGCCTGCATGCGTTTCTTGCCTTCAGTTCTTCACAGTCTTATCTTTGTGGCCTCATCCAGCACAGTGAAACCCACATCACGAGGACAATGAGCCCTGTAGGCCGAGTGAATTGAACTTTTACCCCGGTCTGAATCTTCCTTTGTGGTGAGGAATGGGCACAGGGTGTCCAGAGAAGTGGTAAATATCCCATCCCTGGCAATGTTCAAGGCCAGGCTGGACATGGTCTAGTGTGAGCCATGGCGTAAGGCTGGAGCTGGATGAGCTTCAAGGTCCTTTCCAACCCAACCCATTCTATGATTCTATGATGTTGGAAGTGCCTTCAGCTGGAGGCGGTGGAGGTGGATCTTAAAGGCTTGGAGAGGTCCGAGAAACAAGTGGTGATGCTGATAAACACTGCTGGGTCTGTGACAAGGGAAAGGCGCGCTTCAGTGGAGAGACTTCCCTCTATATTCAGCAGCATTCGGAACGCATTTGATTTGCTTCCTGTGCGGAAGTACAGTACCACCTCGTGGAGGGGCTTGTGATTTGTTCCTTAATGCCTACATCCATCGGTGAGCGAGTGTAGATCCAGTTTGGTTTTTCTTTCTGGATAACTGCTTTAGGATCACTCAGAATCCCGCTGCCTGGCAACAGGGAAGTGCTCATATCTAAAGGCACTGCCTGCTTTTCAGCTGATTCTATAAATGCAGCCCAAGCAGAGTGGTGGCAACAGAGATCTCTGGAGGCTTTAGTTAGACTCGAGGTGGATACTACCCAAGCAGTAGGGAGACGTGGCCTCTGATAAGCTCTTGTGTCTGCTGCCCAACTGACTTTATTAAATCCAAGTTCAACACAGAAGTATAACTCTGTGTGCCTGTTCCCAGCAGCGGAGTTTCAGTTGATGCATCAAATTGATGGCTTGGTGCAGTGTCTTCCTTCTGAATACTGTCACAAGAGCGTGGACCTTCCTGCCAGCACTTCCTTGCCTGTAAGAGGGGAGAACTTAGGGCAGCCTTCTGCTGCCTAAAGGGGCTCCAAGAAACCTGGAGAGGGGCTTTAGGCAAGGGACGTAAGGACAGACCAAGGGGAATGGCTTTAACTGCCAGAGGGGAGATTGTAATGAGCTCTCAGGCAGAAGCTCTTCCCTGTGAGAGTGCTGAGGTGCTGGCACAGGGTGCCAGAGGAGCTGTGGCTGCCCCATCCCTGCAGTGCTCAAGGCTGGGTTGGACACAGGGCCTTGGAGCACCCTGCTCTAGTGGAAGGTATCCCTGCCTGTGGCAGGGGATTGGAACTGGGTGAGCTTTGGGGTCTCTTCCAACCCATGCCATTCTATTGTATGATATGAAATGATTTGGCTGAGAGAGCATCAAAAAGCAGAGCAGAGCCAGGGTGAGAACCCCAGAGTTGCCTGGCTCGCTGCTGTAGGATGGTTTATAACTCAGATATGTTGTGCTGCTATAGTCCTACTTCCACGGGACAGTTATCATCTGAGGAGTGGCCTTGTGTATCGGTTAGTTCTGATAGAAGCTCCTGGTTGTTCCAAGATAAAGGCCGAGGATGCCAGAGCGAAGGAGTCATTGAGGCCAGCACAGATAGCACCTCTGAGAAACCTAGTTTTAAGTGATGAGACAGCATAAGTATGGGAGCAAACAGTTCAATATGCAGCAAAGCCCCATGTTTCTTGTGACTGCTGGGCAGGAGGTGAACTGCAGTAATTTATACCTTAAGGTTTATACTGGAAGTGTGATTAATCCACTCAGACACCAGAGCAATTGGACCAAACCATGCATAGGTTTCTCTCTCTTTTCTCCATAAGAGGTGGCATTTGAAAAGATGGTGGGATGTAGTCGAGGACCAACGTTCCTTTCCCTCCCCCTTCAAATCTCTCGCGTTCTCCTCCATCTTTCTTGGGACCTTCTCTTGATTCCTAAGTCCTCGTGAACTCAGGTCAAGACATCACAACCTCCTTCCTGCATGGCAGCAAAGGTGAGGTGTGTTGCTGCAAAGATGCTTGTGTCTGAATGTGGGCAGCAGCGGGAGGAAGGGCTGCTGCTTCCCTGCCTGCCTGTCAGCGCTGGGATTCCCCTCCATGTGTGTTGTCAGTGGGGCGCATGCGGAGTAAGGATGCTGTCTGAAGCCCAGTTTCATTATGTATTGGGAGCACAAGCTGTCTTTGTGTACTGCAGGCTGAGTCACTGCTGCCTCCCAGTGAATTTCGGGGATGATTATTGTATGTGGGCAGATGCAGCCTACTCCTTAGAGCAGATCACTTGTATGGGTTTTTTAATGAAGTTTTAAAATCTTTATATATTCCTTTGACATCTTGTTTGAGAAACTCACTTCTCCTGAGCTGAGTTTAGACACAAGAGGCACCTTATTAAAGAACGTGTTTGCTGTATCCCAGAAGTGGACCTCTTTGGGGAGGCTTTAGGCATGCTGTCTATTAGGAAATAGCATCCTGTCCTGCCTGCTTCATGGCCAGACCAAAATGAGGAGACCGATCCTTCTGTTGTGACTGGAGCTTGGGGAGAGCACGGACAGAAATGAAGATCCAAAGCATGCAAAGAGGTGCTTGTGTATTTAAACAGAAATGTGGGGTTTTCAGAAGCAGTGTACCTCATTGACACCAGTAGATGTAGGTCAGTCAAAGCCTCTATGCTGCGCCCTGTACCGCCATCATTAGGTGAATACATGGGCTGTTGGGTCAGCAGTAGACCTAGGGAGCTGCTTTCTTCCCTATCAATGTCCCATCCCTGGCAGCGCTCAAGGCCAGGCTGGACAGAGCTTGGAACAACCTGATCTAGTGGAAGGTGTCCCTGCCCATGGCAGGGGTTGGAGCTGAATGGTCTTTAAGGTCCTTTCCAACCCAGACCATTCCATGATTCTATAAGGTAGCTGATTACAAGAGAACAGCTGAGTAAAGAAAAAAAGACTCTAACTTTTGCATTAGAAACAGCAGCCACTCATTTCACCATCACCCCCAATAGAAAACATTGTGCTAAACATCATCTCAAAGCTCTGTTGTTTGAGCTTTCCAGGAACAGGACACCCAGGTCATGGCTGGCCCTGACCCTGGCCACTGGGAGCTGGTGCCTGCGGTGCTGCCACATGTGCTGCTGGCCTGGTTTTGGGTCTGTGCCTTGCTGCAGGGCTCTGATCCAGAGAGGGGAGCCCTGGTTTCCGTTGCCACGTTCATCCTAATAACAAGAACAACAATTCTTTTGGATTCCCAATTTAAAGGGCAAGCAAATAAACAGCTGCTGGCACCAAGACATAGAGCTGGGTGGCTGCAGCATCCATGGGCCGCCCTGTGTGTTGCCACACATGCTTTAGTTCATGCCATCTCCCTCTGCTTTCCACTCCTTCCCCTCCGTTCCTCTGGCACCAACACATGGTCTATTTTTAAACCGTGCTGTGCTCTATATTGCGGCATTTCTCTTCCTGAATTATTTAGCAGCGTTTGGAGCTGAATGGAGTATGCTGTGTTTTTTTTTCCCACTGCTCATTACTGCCCACGTGTCTGTCTTGAGCCATTGACAGATTTGGTTCATGTCAAATCGCGCTGGTCGCGGCTTGGAGAAGGGCTGGAGGGGATCGTAGGGCTCGGTTGCAGCCTGGACTGAGGGAGGGTTGTTCAGACCTTGGTGTGTTTAATACTCCTCCTGCTGGGACAGACAGGGAGGGGATGGTTGCTGTGATAATACGTCCTCAGTTGAGGCAGGCTTGAATGGAAGGGCCCTTTTTAAAAGAGAAAAGATAAATTCTTCTTTTCAGCCTTAGAAGAAGGCTCCGTGTGTGTGTATGTGCAGAGAAGGCAGCATCCCAGACTGTGGCGATGGGTGAGGTTGACTCAAAGCTCCTTGTGTGGTGCTTCATTTTCACGTCCAGTCCTTTCTCCATCAGGGATGGCAGTACATCCAAGGAGCAGGTGTACAAGGTGTTTCATCCCTGGGTTTTTCCAGCCACTCACTGAACTTGATTCCCCTTTGTTTCTTGAGTGCCTCTCAGCGTTTCTGTTTTCTTCTGCTGTCGCTTTCTCCTCCCCTCTTCCATTTGTGTGCCCCATGGAAAAGGATGAGGAAGACCAGAACATTCTTCTTTCAGCCCTGGCTGTGGGGATTCTGCTGGTCTCCTGCTTTCTGCGTTTCATGGGTACACACTCTTAGGTTTGGATGGTGATGGAGCAGCAGGTCCATGTTAGAGTAGGTAGCTCGTGGCAGTTCTCATCCTTCCTCTTCTTGACTTCAAGCACAAGCCTTCTGCTGCATACATGCTCCTGCAAAACCAAGCGTGGAGGACTTACAGAAGATCTTTGACTTCCCATGTGTGGTGGTTGTTATGGAGGCTCCTTAAGCACATTCCCTGTCCAAGCTGATCCCTTAGATGCTTGGGGTATACCTGGCAGTTCCCTGAAGATGAGTCACATCTCCCCTGCAGTCTGCTTGCTCAATGTCCTTGGAAGCGTGTGCTGTCTGGAGAGAGTATTTCTACCTCTCACTTGAGTAATGAGTGAGGGATTGCAGCCTGCTGCTGGATGCAATGAGCAAGGTCAGGTCCAACCCAAAGAACAGTCTGTGGTGCAGTTCTCCATCTGATTGAGTTCTCTCCCTCATCTGACGCAGGTGTCCATCACATGAGGGAGCCCTGTCCTTGGCTGTTGGTGCAGTTTGCACCAGTGCCATGCCACCACTTTGGTGTCCCCCTTCAGATGGGATTATATCCACTACGAAATGAATGTATGTCCTTTCAGTAGAAGCTGGGCCAAGCAAATCAGAGCCAAGGCTCATTGTGTGCCAGGGAGGGAGGGGATGTGTCTTGCTGCTTCTCCCTTTGTTTGCTCTGTGCTATCACTACATTAAGCACAGGCAGTTCCCTCGTGAGCTGGGAGCACGAACAATACCTGGAGCTGCTGCATTGCTTTTGTGCCCCGCTTTCCCTGACCTGGTTTTCACATGCACCTATGTGTGCAGATGGCTCTCGGGTGTGAAAGCCCTCTCTGTAGGCTTGGTCCAGCCTGCTGGTGGGGCTGACTCACTCTTCCTTCACCTCCTCCTCCTCCTCCTCCTCCTCCCACCTAGGATTGACTCCCTCCCCGTCTAAGGAGAAAGATGCCGCTTAGGAAATCCTCTTACATGCTTCAGGAGGGTGAAATGCTGAGGCCTCAAAGCAGTGGGCTTTGAATGAGCTGGACAAGCTCACAGGAAGCTTCATCTGTGCCATGTAGGGCAGGTGCTTGTGTCCTTGGGCTGGACAGCTTTCCCACTCGGAATGCCGTCGGTCAGGCATCTGAAGTGCTGGAGATGGGGTTTCTAGGCTTAGGTTATGGAGCTTCTTTTCCTTCTGCTTTGATGTGCCTGTTAAGAACTGACAGTGGGGTTTCCACAGAAGGTCCTAACCTGGTTGTATGTTCTTGTTTAGCATGCCTCTGCCAGCTGGGCATCTCTGAAAACAGAAGGGAAGAGCCACAGCCCAAGTTCCCTCCCTTTACAGTACTAATCTTGTCCCTGCAGGGCTCCAGAGCAGAGGGTGCCAGCGTCTCTTCTTAACAACCTTGAGTGGACATGCAGCAGACCACAGATGTTCCTTAGCAAAATGAAGAGATCTTAAGGCTCTCTGCACGTGGAGCAGAGATCCCCAGCTTGAGCATGGCATGCTGGAGTGTGCTCCTGCGCCTGAATGCATCGCTCCATTCCTGTTGCTTGTTCATTTGGGAAGTGCCTGCTGCAGCTTCCTTAGGGCTCATAACTCCAGGTCCAAAGCTCCAGGGGCTCAGGGATAAAGAAACCCCAAGTTAAAAAGAGGGGAAACCCCTGATGCCAGGTTGTTAAGCTCACCCTGAGTCCTGCAGCTTGGCTGGGTTCAGGCTGCCACAGGGAGTAACTCTGAGCACATGCTTTCTGCAGGGGGACATGGATGTCCGGGCTGGCTTCTTGCTGAGCAGCCCATGGAGGTCGTGGTTCGCTTCCCTTGGACAAGCACCTTTGAAAAGTTCTTTACATAACTGGGAGGAAAAAGCTTGAAATAGCCACTACCAGGAGGCATAAAAGGAACTCGAGTCCTTTGGATCTGTTTTCTGTATGCCTTCCGATGGAGAAATCTCATGTCATCCATGAAGCCTTTGCATTCAGGTGTCAATTGCGACCCTCCACTGGTAGAGCACTGCAAGTGACTTTTGTCTTATTGCCCTTTATGTCTTGCCCCATTGTTGCTCTCTCTGGTTGTGCAGCCATGGGATCCCCTCTTCAAATGTGGGTGCTGCTGTGGGCAGAAGCAAGGAGCTGTTTGCTGCAGCTGGGATCCCAGCACACCCAGCAGGAAGAGGAGGAGCATTCCCCTTCTGGCTTGGTTCAGAAGGCTCTGAAGCAGGTTGAGACAGAAGCTCATGCATGCATTTAAACTGAAGTCCTTTGCAAAGCAAAGCTGCTTTACAAACTTGAACCTCAGTTTGTGACAGCGCTGAGATGTATCAGGTTGCTGTTGTCTGTCTCCTTGCTTTTCAAAAGCTTTATTGAGCTGTTGCTTTGGCTGCATTAACTCCGCAAGAGTGGTAAAGGCAAGGCCTGAAGAGGCTTTATCAGCACAGCACCATGCAATTTGCCATGGATGCTGTCAGTTAATGCTGTGCATCTCAACTGTCCCACTTGAGCACAAGGCTGAGCTTTCCTTCTCAGTGTCGTCTCCTTTCTCTGCAGAGCTTTTGGCTTTACACAGAGGCCCTGCTACCTCTTGCTCTGCTGCCCGAGCTCAACCTCATCAAGAACAACTTCTGACTGAGCTGCTTGTGTTTGAAGTCAGTGCTGGCCCCCAAGCAGATGCTCTTCAGCTCTGGTTGTGTCTTGCTAGGATGGGCTCCTGCCCAGTGGGAACCATTGGGGCAGAAGAATCATAGAATTAAGCAGGTTGGAAAAGACCTTTAAAATCCTCCAATCCAAGCATTCCCCAGCACTGCCAGGGTCACCCATGGCACTGAGGACCTTATCTACCCCATTTGTGAACACTGCCAGGGATGGTGACTCCAGCACTGCCCTGGGCAGTTCCAATGCCTGAGCAACCTCTGGGGAAGGAATTGGTCCTCAGCTCCATCTAAACCTGCCCTGGTGCAGCTTGAGCCCGTTTCCTCTTGTCCTATCACTTCTTCCTTGGGAGAAGACACCCCCACCTCACTACAACCTCCCTTCAGGCAGTTGTAGAGAGCAATAAGGTGCCCCCTGAGCCTCCTTCAGGCTAAACCCCAATGCCCTCAGTATGATCCCTGCATGCTCTTGACTGGTGTTTGATGCCAGAGTCAGAAAGTTCCTATAATCCAACAAGAAGGAGCATCTGAGCCTGGTGAGGGACAGGATGTGCTTGAGATCCATTGTGGAGTCTGCCTCAGGTGCTCACGAGTAAGCTTTAATATATGGAGAGGAGACTTGGTGGCAGCCTGTGAACCTGGTCACCGGATCTGGGATGGAAAACCTCTTCCTGGGAGAAAATTGAAAGGGGGTGAGAGGTTTCCAACCTCTCCAGGGCCATTTGATGTCTTGTTTCTTAAAAAATCACTAAGAAAATACCCCAACCTCATTGCAATGAAGCCATTAACAAACTGCCCCCATTGAAGCACAATGGCAGCAGTGATGGGAGTGAAGCAAGGCTGCCCGTGACCTACCTCGGCACGCATAGGGTGTTCTGCAGAGCATGGTCCCCACACTCAGGTTCTTCAGGAAGATGCTGATGGTGACCGGGGTGTCTCTTTGCTCCTTCACTTCCATCTGCGTTGCCCCTGTGCCTGGGAGGGGAGGGATGCTGCATCTTTAAAGCCTTCTCGGGGCTATGCAGGGCTGTGCGGAGGCAGCTCCATTGAAGTATTTGAATGAGAGCAGGAAGGGGGGTGTGTGCATGTGGCTATTGGCAGAGCTCTCTTTGACATCCCTCTCAACAGCTGGGCTCTGCTTTGCTTCTGAGCTGCTTGTCAGAGCAATTAGCTTGCTGTAGCAGCAGCGATCGCTAGCGTTTTAGTCGGGCTTGGGAGCTGTGCTAAGGAGCGATGTTACCCCGGCAAAGTTCATTTTGAGCTGGTCGTGGCAATGAGGGCTCCGTTGAAATCAGGGGACAGATGACCTGCTGAGAGGGCAAAGCCACCACGGTGAGTTTATTTTTAGACTAAGTCTTCAGTTATTTTGGGCTTGAGAGAGATTGATTGGAGCCTTCTTCCCCATACCCACACTGTGTGAAATGCAGCAGAGCTACAAATGCAAGTGTTTCAGGGCTGGGGAGCTGACAGCATTCATCTCGGGTAAGTAAGTGACAGGATTTGTGCTGCTTTGATGGGGTTAATTTAAAATGGTGCTGTGTTAAAAGGAATATGTGGCTCTGTGAGACCGGAGAGCGGAGAGCGGGAGATGAGCTTCCTCCTGCCTCCTTTTGTGATGCAGGGGATGCAGCGACGACAAGGGAATCCCCAGCAAGCACACTGCACTCTCCCATGTCATGAAGGAGTTCCCCCGTGACGGTCTCATGGGTTCTCCTTGTGTCGTAGCTCGGCATTTATGCAGCTTGCTCCTGGGTGCTTTCTCTTTTGCCAAGACAAAATGCTTCCTGCTCTTCTGCTGGGTTATACATGAAAGGATTTACTTGCTTGAAGCTGGCTAGCTGGTGAGAAATGTTGGCTACTTCATCGGCTATGTGCCACAGGGCGTTTTCAGGTTAGCTTATGCAATTTGGTGTTCTGTAGGGCTGTGTTTGTGTTCACATATATATATATGATAGCCCCGTGTTTTAATCATTTTAAACCTATTACTGAGCTGGGTTTAGTTCACCCAGGAGTTAAGGTTGCCTTTATTGCCTTCTCACACAGGTTCATCACCTGGTCTTGCCTAAAATACCTCAGGGTACTGGAAATGATGTTCCCTTCATTTGAGATTTAGGAGCTGCTTTTCTTGGGCTTGTTGTTACCCACTGCAGGATATTCAGGTGTGTTGGACCCGTTTCCTTTCCCTTCATGTCTTTAAAATGTCATCCTCAAGGCACAGATGATGCTTCCAGTTTAAATGTGATGCTTCCAGTTTAAATGTGATGCTTCCAGTTTAAAGAAGCATTAAACTGGAGCAGCCACTGCAGTGAATGGTGAAGGCTGTGGGGACAGTGGGAACACCTTACACCTTACCTGCTTTGCACACTCCTTCTCCTCTGTCAAGTCCAACTTTGGCAGGTGACAGCCAAAAGATTAAGTTGATGTTTTTCTTTTCTCCTTTTAATCATCATCATCATTCCCTGCTCTGTGTAATTGGCTCCGTTTCGGGATCCCACCTTTAAGACAGCCTCAGTGTCTTGGATTTGCTGTGTACCCCTTGCCCTGTAGTGTGTCAAGTGGCTCAGCATCAGCGTGGTGAGAAGCAGGAGCATCAGCCTTGAAAAGAGAGGGATACAGATAGCAGCCCTGCTTTTTGAATCAGAGAATCCCATCGTTGCAGGTTGGAAGGACCTCAGGGATCATGTGGTCCAGCCCTTCTAGGCAAAACATCAACTGGACTAGATGTCCAAGCACCCTGTCCAGCCAGATGTTATCAGTGTCCACCCATGGGGAGTCACCGCTTCCCTGGGGAGATTATTCCAATGGTGATTGTTCTCACTGGGAAAGAGTTCCCTTATATCCAGACAGAATCTCCTCATGCTGTGCCCAGTTCCCCTCTTCCACACGACTCCTTGTCAAAAACCTGTCTTCTTTGTAGCCACCCCATAAATCCTGGACTATGGTGACAGGGTCTCCCTTAAGACTTCTCCTGGCTGAACAGACCCAGCTCTCTCAACCTGTCCTCACACAGCTGCCCAGTCCTCTCATCATTGTGGCCTTTCCACAGCCCCTCACCAGCCTGTCCGCATCTCTTTTCATGTATCAGGGATGAACACAGTATTCCAGGTATGGCCCAGCAGGCGCTGAGTGGGACAATGACATCGTTATCCCTATTGGTGATGCCTACGTTGATGTCCCTCAGCATCCTATTGGTTTTTGTGTTTCATCTGCACACTGGTCGCTCCTATTGAGCTTGTGTCCATCACCAAGAAGAGCTCTTTCTAATGCCAGGCATTCTTCTGGAGCCTGATTACCCCCTCCATCTCTTGCAGGCTTTTCTCACCTGACCAGGGATTTCACTGTGGACGGGTTCAGGTGGAAGGAATTCTGCTTGGGGGTTCTCTGGAAAAGTTAGGATGTGTCAGGGTTTTCCTCTGGGCCATGGAAGGGTTAACACAAGTTCCTGCTCAGTGCTGTCCTATTGCATCCTGACCCAGTGAAAAGGAGGTGGATCATTCCTTGCTAGCTTTTCAGGAAACCCCTGTGGTGGACAGCCCTCCTTAATTGTTGCTGGGAAACCGCTTTGACGTCATGGGGAGCAGTTCCCTGCTCTTCAGATGAAGACAGGAATAGCTCGTGATGGGGAAAGGAAAAGCAGGGCAAATGGAGAAGGGAGCTCTCTGATGGGGAGGTTCTCGTCTTGGATTTGTCTTTACTGCCAAGGGACTCTCAGAGGAAGTGTCCACAAGTGCTGTGTTGGGGCTGGACATGAGCTCTTCCTCCTGGCGTGCTGTTTGTTCCTATGGCTGCTGTCATTCTGTTGTGTCTTCACTCTCAGCTGGTTTGGGGTTTGGTTTTAGTTCCCTAGATCTTGTAAGCGAGGAGAGGCTTCACTGCAGCTCCCAAAATAAAGGGAAAGAGAACTGTTTTGTCTGGTTTTAAGATCACATAGATAATACCCCTTTGACTTAGAGGGCTGAAGATGGTTTCTGTTGCTGTGAACCTCAAGTAAAAGGAACCTTGAAGCCTGAGGCTGTTTAAACCCACGTTCTTCAGTATCATTTGACCTCCTCTGCCTGGAAAGCCTCCCGTGGTGTTCGTGCAGTAGGTTCCTTTCTCCCAGTGTTGTCCTTTCTGTCCTGCCTTTCTAGGAGGCACGTAAAGCTGCAGGCACCTAAGAGCTGGAGCAGAAATCCTCTGCATCTCTTCCTGCTTCAGAATAGGTGTGAGCAAAGTTTACTCACCTGCTTCCAGGTCCTTCAGAGGTTTGTTTGCACCCAGAATGTCCTGGGTTGCGGATTTGAGGCTGGTGCTTCCAACTAGAGAGCTGGAAATGCAAGTCAGCTGCCTGGCAAAGAGGTGATGTGGAGCAGTGAGGCTCCACTGTCAATGCTGAGCGCTGCAAACAGAATCCCATCTTCTTTTCCTCCAGTCTTCTTTTCTTCTTGGGTCACTTGAGCATAAAAGCTGTTCCAGTGCATGATTCCATAACAGGCAGTTCTTTTCAGCTGATTTCTAACCATTTGTTGTGGTTTGCATTTTCATGTGATACCTCCCTCCCTGCACCATTTTCTTCTCTTGATGCATATATAAAAGGAAGCATGCCTAAAGTGGAGCAGGAAGCCAACTTGGGGTGGGGAGGAGGCTTGCAGTGGATTCCGGGGATCTTTACAGCCTTTGGCTTTGGTGCTGAACTGCATTGTCTTCCCCAGGAGATCTCCAGCATGCCTGAATCCAATGATTGCCTTCTTTCTGTGTCATCAACTTATTCGCAGCAGCAATGAGGTGGGAGCTCTGATCTTGCATGGCATATAGGCTGCTCCAGGAGTCAAAAGCAAGGACGTGGCTATGCAGGCAGTCAAGGTGGATTCTCTGAGTGCATCGGTCAACTCTGCATTGAAGCTGCCTGCATATGGTGACTCTTCCTGCTGCTGCTATCCCCAGTCATCAGTTTCGTGGTATAGGGTACAAAAACCCAACACACTTCTCCTTTGTCATTTTGCTGTTCTTTGGCTGTGAGCCCCTATTAGAGCTGACTCAGTGATGGCAGCTGACTGCATGATGCTATGGATGTTGCCACCTCTGTATTCCTGGCAGAGGAGCAGGATCTGTGTCGCTTCACTGACAGGCCATTTCTCCCCTTGCGCTGGTCCTTGTGGTAAGGATGCTTCCAAGCTGGGATACCCTCCTAACTGGTGTAGGGAATCCTTCCTTGGTTCAATATTTGCTCTCAATCTGAAGGCTCAGGGCTTGGTTTCAAGTGGAAGATTCCTTCTTTGCTCCTGACATTCAGCTGCTTCTGCTGTGAAAGGCAGCAGTTTGAGTTGCATTGAAAGAACAGAGTGGCCTTTGGGGCAGGAAGCAAAGACCTCTCTTGAGAGAGAGCATCTGAGGGGCAAGAAATTACTTGTTCTGCTTTGAATGTTGTGATAATTCAGATGCACCTCCACTGGTGAACAGCCTTTTTAGAGGTATTTAGAAGGAAGAAGCACTCCGGTATTACGCCTCTCCCCTGGCTCCCGTTCCTGTGTTCCTATTTAACTGGTGTTATCTCTTCCCTCCTTGGAGTTATTTGGGTGGGATGTGCTGGAGACCTCCTGATACGCTCCAGAATTGACATTGAGGGGGCTTTGCGTCTCCCTTGCATTTCCTGTCTCCTTGTTCCTATAAGGTTATTTCCACCTGAAGTCGAACCTTTCCATCTGCATCATCATTTCACCTCTGATGTAATGTGGGGGTGGAGATGAAGACTTAAGGCAATGACTAAGCACTGGGAGCCTATGCATGGTGCAGTCAGATACAAGTGGCCTCCTGGGCTTTGGGTTGGATTTGTTTGGTTTTTCCTGTTTTGGGTTGGTTTTGGGTTCTTTTTTTGCTAGGTTTAGTAGGAACTGTATGGGAGTGAGGAATTGAATCCCTCTCCTCAACTGCTCATGAAACAATGGAGAGAATTCAAGGTGGGTTGGTTCATTGGCTGAGATAGTTGCAGTTTCTGCTTGTGGCCAGGTATGGTGTCAAGGCCTTCTTGCTGCTCCTGGTGCTAGTTCTAGGTCAGACTGTTGTCCTTGATAGGGTGCTGTGCTCCCCAACAGGATAACCTCTGCTCTGGAGCCTGGCTGGGAGCGCTGGGCTGGTTCAGCCTGGAGAAGGCTCCTTAAGAGGAGACCTCAGAGCAGCTCCAGTGCCTGAAGGGGCTACAGGGAGCCTGGAGAGTGGCTTGGGACAAGGGAAATGGCTTTAAGCTGCCAGAGGGAAGATTGAGATGAGCTCTTAGGCAGAAGCAGAAGCTCTTTCCTGTGAGGGTGCTGAGGTGCTGGCACAGGGTGCCCGGAGGAGCTGTGGCTGTCCCATCCCTGGCAATGTTCAAGGCCAGGTTGGATGGGTCTTGGAGCAAGCTGCTCTAGTGGAAGGTATCCCTGCCTGTGGGCAGCTGTAAGGTCCCAACACAAACCAGTCCAATCTGATGAAGCAGAGTGTACTCAAAAGGCTCTTTACCTGTTTGCTTTCAAGCCGAGGCTTCAGCCCTGTTGTGGGATGCCCCTGTCAGCAGTGTCTGTGCAGGCAGCTCCCATTCTGCAGAACAGACTGGACACTGAACAGAGGGAGGTGTTTCAGGATCTGTGGTGGCCCTCGTTGGTTGTATGAGCAAAGCCTTGAATCACAGCCTTCTGTTACGTCTGTGCTTTAATACAGCAAAACCCCTACCAGCTATGGTGCCCTGGCAGAAGAGGAGAGGACAAAAGCCTCCGTGCAGGCAGGGAGCACTGTGCTGCCTGGCGCAGGAGGACTGAGGAGCCTTTAATGCCTTGAATTTGCAGCCGCCTCCACTTCTTCCTGTGAAAACCTTTTCCTACAGCAGACGCTGTGCTCAGGAAGGGGAATGGGGAGGGGGGACTCTAAATCAGCCCCAAACTCATCCGGTTGCTCCTAGTGACAGAGCCTGTTGCCATGGAGCTGCGATTCTCATTGGCTGCCTCCGGAGCCAATGAGGAAATTGTTGGTGCGAGCATCACTTTGTGATAGATGATGCTGGTACTGAAGCCTTACACAGAGGGGTGAAGTGAAACGCTGAAGGCCACAACTTATTGGGGTGAATTATCAGTTGCACCAGCAAACCTCCCTTGGGCTGGTCCAGCTCATCCTGCTCAGTGCTCAGAATTTACATGATTGTCCATCCAAGCAGTGTGGTGGGGACTGTCCTGCCCCCCACTGAGTCACCAGCCTCAGGATGTTTATTTCTGAGCCCTCAGAGCACTTTAACTCTGCTTTAGCATGCAGTTGGATGTGCTTTGTTTCTCAGTGTGATTTCCTTCTGTATTATAACCAGCCTGAAGTAAGCTGCTGCTGTTACAGCTGGGTCAGGGTTTCTTCTTGGCACTGAGGCTCTGCAGCCTTCTCTGTAGTGAAAAGTATTCCATTAACATTGATGACCTGAGCTGAGTCTGAAAATTGCACCCTCAGCAAGTTTGATGGTAACATAGAGCTGTGTAGTCCAGCTGATATATTGGAGGGAAGGGATGGCATCCAGAAGGACCTGGACAGCCTGGAGAGGTGAGCCCATGCGAACCTCATGGAGTTCAAGGCCAAGTGGAAAGTCCAGCCCCTGGGTCAGAGCAATCCCAAGTACAAATGCAGGCTGATCAGAGGATGGATTGAGAGCAGCCCTACAGAAAAGGACTTGGGGGTGTTGGTCGATGAGAAGCTCCCCATGACCCGCTTCAGTCTGCACCTGAGCCCAGAACCTCCCGTGTGCTGGACTGCACCCCCAGAGTGAGAGCAGCAGCTCAGGGAGGGGATTCTCCTCCTCTGCTGTGCTCTGGGGGGACCTCTAGAGCTGCTCCAGTGCCAGAAGGGGCTACAAGAAGCATGGAGAGTGTCCCACCACCCTTACAGGGAAGAGATTCTGCCTAAGAGCTCATCTCAGTCTCCCCTCTGGCAGGTTAAAGCCATTCCCATTGTCCTGTCCCTACAGGCCCTTGTCCAAAGCCCCTCTCCAGGTTTCCTGGAGCCCCTTTAGGCACTGGAGCTGCTTTGAGGTCCTTAAGGAGCCTTCTCTTCTGTAGGCTGCCTGAGCCCAGCTCGAGGAGCATCTCCATGACTTCCTCTGGACTCACTCCACCAGATCCCCATCCTTGTGGTGTTGCCCCAGAGCTGAGCACATCGTCCCTGTCATGTCCCTGATAGGGCTCAGCGCAGTCCCACCCACCCCACTGAGTCCTCTGAACTTCCACTTTCTCTGCAAGCCTCTGTCTGTCACAGCAGCTCTTGTCTGCCACCCCCTTGCTGCATCCCACGTCTGTCCTGGGGGAGCAGAGCTGATTCATTCATACCAAAAGGAAACCTCCTCTCGAAAGCATCGCTATTGAGAGGCAGTAGCAATGCACATACTTTCATTGAATTATGTGTGCAGGGAAACATCCTGCAGGACTGCTGGTAGGGATAGACGCTGTATTATGAGGGGGCAGCCGACAGATGCCAGTTCAGTGCCTCTGAGTTGTCTTTTCTGGGAGAGGAGAGGGAAAGCTGATGATATTCCCCTTGTGATGCTGAAGTTCCATTGTAGTATGATGAGAAAAGATCCCTTTGCCGTACTCTGAGGTGCTTGGCTTGGGGCTAAAAACTTGCTATAGGGGATCTGGTGAGTAAATCGAGCAAGTGCTCCCTTTGCTGACCTAGTTGCTGTCGGAGGCACTGGAGCAGAGTACAACTCCTCACTATGAACCCTTGAGCTACATCACTTCTTCTGTTCCTGGAACGGAGAATCATTTTCCTATCAAAGAAGTTATTGGGCTCAATGCCTGCTCTGAGGACCTCTGTGTATCTCTGAGACTGCTGTGCTAAGGCAGGGTCTCCAGAGACTTGGAGAGAGTTGTGGAGCTCCTGCAAGGTCCCCTTGAGCCATTCATCCAAGGGTTGTGCTGTTATTAGGGCGCTTCTTTGGGGTCTTTGCACGTGAGCTGAGTTAAAAGGAAGTTACAGCCTGGATGGATGAGAGTCTGTGTTACAGCTAAAAACCCTCTCCAGCACCTGACTCCCTTCTCCCCTTTTGGCCGTCTCTTTTGGCAGGTGCCCGTTGCTGCGTCGTAGGGCTCTGAAGATGTCAAACAGCAACACAGCCCAGGAGTCTCTGGAAATAATGAAGGAGTCTGAGAAAAAGGTGGTTGAGGAGTCTGTGAACAAAACCAAATACATATCCAGGTCACCGAGCAAGGAGGAGGTGGAGAAGGATGGCGGCGAGGAGGTCAGCGTGCGCCAGGAGTCTCAGGTTAGTGCAGACGAGGGGATACTCCCAAGGGGATGTCCCCCACATTCAGCTTCTTGCCCTCTCTTTCCTTTTTCCATAGAGGCGAACATCAAGCCATGGACATGCCAGAAAAAGAGCCAAGGTATGACCTCTTCTGATGTCCCCTTCGTTGTGGCACCCTGCATTGAGTCGTGATCCCAGGCTGGTACTCTCAAGTCTTTCCTGTCTGCAGATGCAACAGCACAGCACATGATGGCTCAGGACAGTCACTTGCCATGCACTGGAGCAGGAGTGCTCTGTTTTAACACATGAAAGAGCTGTTTGCTGCTATTTACTGCCACTCCTTTCCCTTCCCCAGAGCCCAACACACCAGAAATGAGATTCAGAGGTGGCACTGGAGGGATAGTTCATGTTACACCCTCCAGTTAAAAGACAGAGTTAGGTACAATGCCATACCTAAGGCAGAACATGTCTGTGCACCTCAGGCTTTTCTCCTTATTGTTGATCCTCCCTGGGATCTCATGTGACTGATTAATATCATAGAATTACAGAATGGTTTGGGTTGGAAAGGACCTTAAGATCATCCTGTTCCAACCCCTGCAAGGACACGTCACAGTAGACCATGTCACCCAAGGTTCTGTCCAACCTGGCTGACTGTGTGAGTGGCTTGGTAGTGCAGCATCATGACCTTAAGTGTGTGTGTTTTGGCTGAGGTGTCTTAACTGTCCTCTTTCTTTTCCTTTTCCAGTCTAACTCAAAGCTTAAACTGGTCAGGAGTTTGGCTGTATGTGAAGAATCATCTAGCCCCTTTGTAGATGGGCTGCTGGAGTCACAGGTAGGCCTAGAATGAGACAAATTACGGAGTAGGGAAACCTGGAAAACCCTTGCCTTGCTGGAAGTGATGTCCATTCCTCTGAGAGCCAGGAATTTCCCCTAAGGAACTATATTTGAAGGAATGGATTATGTCTGTGACCACTGCTCATATATGCTAGGAATCATCTGCATCAACTCCCTGGGCACCTGCAGCTACTCACGCTGTGCAAGCTTATGCCCCCAAAATGGAGCAGTACTTGGCCTTCACAAAAGCCCTGGGCTTTTGGCCATGGGAAGGAAGATTTGATGCAAGCCCTTTCCTTGGTGCTCAGGCTGAGAGCAGCCAGCTCACAGAGAAGAGGTGATCCTCATCTGTGGTCACTGTGGGCAGTGCCAGCAAAGCTGAAGCTTGGAGGTGGGCAGCAATCAGGGAGGTGCTTTAGAAGAGTCTTCCTGAAATAGTGCAAGTCTCACCTTAGTGAGTCAAAGATGCAATGGCATCTTACCAGCTTCCAATAGGGAAGTGTTTGATTTAGATTCTGAGGTGATCCAGGCAAGTGACAAATGCTCTTGAGAGTCCCCTCAGTGCCAGCCAAAGGCTTCTCATTGGAAGGAGGGTGGGGAGAGAGACTGTTTTGGCTGCTCTTAGAATGGGCCTGCTTGTGAAACACCTCACATCCACAGCCTGAATCCCCTTTCAGTGCTGTCTGTCCCAGCTCCAGGGGATGTTCAAGTGACTCAGACCAGCCTGGGTTTTTTGTTGCAGGATATCATTCAGTTGCACGTTAGCTGCCCCTCTGACAAGGAAGAGGAAAAGTCCACGAAAGATGGGGCTGAGAAAGAGGAAAAAGACAAGAATAAAGAAAAGGCACCGAGGAAAATGCTGTCTCGAGGTGAGGTGCTCGATGGTGACTGTATCATTTCTATGACATCCTTTCTGGAGCGGAGCCTGCAGAGTGAGGGGAAGGATTTCTTTAGATGGGCATGTGCCCTAGCAGACTTGCATCATTCCTAGTGAGCTGGTGGCTTTTTAACAGTGCGGATGCAAACCCAAGAGCACCCACCTTAAGGACTTTTGCTTTCAGTTTCAATTGGCACACTGGCAAGCTGGGAGGTTGCAAGAGGATCAGCTCAGTTTCTGCTGTACAAACCTGCCTGTATGATTTTGGGACATAGAAATGGCTAAAAGATACACATGTAATCTGGTGAGCAAATTGCAGCTCTTGTCCTTGTACAGGCAGCAGATCTGCACTGGGGCAGGTTCAGTTTTGCTTGTTGGTTTTGCTGTGGTTGCTTTTAAATGACAAAGGATGTGGGGAGAGGGAAAGAACAGAGTTCTTCTGCACCCTGTATCAAAGGTGCAGAAACTGCTTGTACAGGATATGCTATAGTAGCAGGGAATATCCTGAGTATTCTCCACATGGTTAGGTTTAGGGATAAGGTTTCCTTCCATGACCTGATCTCATCTCCCTCTGTCTGGCATCCTCCTCCCATGTGCCTTGTATCAATGCTCCTGCAGCCCGTGGCAGTAATGGGACATGGTCCTGATTGTACAGATTGTTGCAGAGACACTTGACCTAGAGGTTGTGTTCAGAGCCTGTGCTAGAAATTGGGCTCGAGCCCAGGTGATACAGGTCCCAACCTGAAGAAGGTGGGCTTTTCTTCCTCTCTTCCTGTCGTGAATAGTGCTGAGGATGAGGCTCAGTCCCCTGTGGGGACAGTGAGACATGCACCTCTTCCCTTCTGTCTGTTCTATTGCAGTGTTTTACTAACTTCTGCTGTTGCTGTTGTGTTGTTTTCAGATTCCAGCCAGGAATATACAGACTCCACTGGAATAGATTTGCATGAGTTTTTAGTAAATACACTGAAAAAAAACCCACGGTAGGTGCCTTCTCATTAAAACCACTTGCTAATGGAGTGAAGGGAGGGAGTACCTGGTAACTGATCAATCATAGAATGGTTTGGGTTGGAAAAGACCTTAAGATCATCCAATTCCAACCCCTCTGCCATGGGCAGGGATACCTCACACTAAGCTGTGTCATCCAAGACTGTCCAGCCTGGCTTGAACACTTAAACCCATGGAGTTTGTGTGCACGTGTGGATATGTCTGTGTCTTGGGAGGAGGGGGCACTACAGCAACTATAGAAAGTACCTATGAGTGTGTTTTACCTTTCAGAGGGTGTTACTGGAGCTGAGACAGTGTAGAAACAAAGGACAACTGTGATTTGATATACCGCAGTCAAGCAAAACGTGTAATTGTGTATGATGGAGAGATAGTGGTTGTTTGAATGTGAGCTGGAAGGAGTCTTGGTTGCTTGAAAACCCTTCCTATAACCGATTGTCAGATCCCAACCTCAAAAGAAACCACTGCTGTGTCACTAGTAAAGAGAATCAAGCCAAATGCTGGCATAGGAATAATAAAGCTGGAGTCTCTACCAGTGATGCTTCCAGCAGGACAGAGAGTCAATATTACCCAAAGCCCACCAGGTAGTAAAGCAACCTTAAACTACAATAAATCTGGCAATTCATTTACTATATATGAATAAACATGGAGGTTTGTAATTCATTCCTGTGGAGGGTGTGTGAAGCGTGGTTAACAGGGTTATTTGCTCTGGGTATCTGAGTTTATCACAGGGAAGGGCTATCACACAGACAAAGCTGTGTATTTCACTCTTTAAAGGTGGCCTTTTCCTTTTTGTTTTCTTGACAGGGATAGAATGATGCTACTAAAGTTAGAACAGGAGATTCTGGAGTTTATTAGTGATAACAAGTAAGTGATCATCAATGTTTGTGTCATGCAAAAGAGGTTTGTTACTTCCAATTTAGGAGCTTGGGCACCCAGGGAAGAAGGGAGTGTCTTTTGGGAGCAGGCCTGTTCTTTTGTATGTCCTCATAGGTCATAGAAAGGTTTGGGTTGGGAGGGACCTTAAAGATCATCCAATTCCAATCCTCTATCATGGGCAGGGACACCTTCTACTAGGTTGCTTCAATCCCTGTCCAACCTGGCCTTGATCCTCCACCTCCATTTGTCCATACACAAGGTTTCTAGTTTCATATCATAGAACCATAGAATAGTTAGGGTTGGAAAGGACCTTAAGAGCATCTAGTCATCGGTTGGGTATCAACTGCTTGAACACTGTATCCACAGGGAATGACATTAGTGCCATTGTACTTCTCTTCCTAGTGTAAATCAGGGGTGGGAAAACCAGTTGTGTGATTCACATCCCAGAATATGAGCATACATCGATGTTGGCCACAGAGCTTGTAAACTTCTTTATCTAATAGGATCAGGGAAGTCACAGTGTAAGTGCTAATGCTGGCTCCTAGAAACAAACGTACAGTTATCCACAACTAGTCTTGTTTCAGGACAGGCTTATTCAGCCTAGCCCTTGACTCCAGCTCCATCTGGCAAAGCAGTGTAAGCCCAAGCTCATGCTTAGTGTAAGAAGCAGGACTTGATTAGTGACTAACTGCTTGGGATACGTACCGTGGTCTGATGTGGGATCTGGTTAAGGCATCTCCAGCCTTGATCTCACTTTTGATGTCAGATGATCATTGTCTGTTTCAAAGCCTCCTAAATTCTAATGCTTTCTCCCCTCTTCTCAGCAATCAGTTTAAGAAGTTCCCTCAGATGACCTCATACCATAGGATGCTGCTGCACCGGGTAGCTGCCTACTTTGGCATGGACCATAACGTGGACCAAACTGGGAAGGCAGTCATTATCAACAAGACCAGTAACACACGAATGTAAGGGGGAAGGAGGGGGGAGAAAACTGGGCTGGAATCCCCTTCCTTGTGTGGGGCTCGCTGACCCCTAGGTGCAGAGCCCTGGTCCAGAGCAGGGTGGATCCCACACCATGTTTTTCCTCCATAAGAAGGACAGGTCCCCTCTCTAGAAGAGGAGAATCCTTCTCTTCCAGTCCTATTTGCAAGCTCTTCCTAGCTCTCTAGTTCTCAAAGAAGAGGCAGGAGCTCTGGTTGCCCTCACAAAGGAGAGACTTAACACAACAAGCATCTTTGCACACCTTCTTAATCCCTGCAGAGCAGTGGGTTTAGGGAGACAGTTCTATGCCTCGTGTTTCCCCTTCTAACAAGGGCTGGTTCTTTCTTTGCAGCCCTGAGCAGAGGTTCTCTGAGCACATCAAAGATGAGAAGAATGCAGAGTTCCCGCAGAGGTTCATCCTAAAACGAGATGATACCAGCATGGACCGAGATGATAATCAGGTAAGGGGTGGTAATGCAGTGTCTCCGTACTTTGTGAAAGTCAAATGTGACTTCTCTAAGCTGAGAACAACTCTCAATTTCTCTTGGGTTTCCTGCAGTAACCTTTAATAGAAGCTTCCACCCCACCCAAGCAGCTGCATCTAGCTATATCCTGAAAACCTGACAAAATACTGTGGAAATGCATGAAGAATTGTGTGGATTCTATGGGGGGGTACTTTCCTGTACCCTGAATATCATCTGGTGGCTGGGCCAGGCTTTAAGGTGAAGCCTTTTGCTAAGGTGCCCCAGAGCTGTGTTGCCAAGCGTCTCTCCCACCCCTTCCTGGGGCTTGCAGCGAGTCCAGCTGCGAAGTCAGCAGGACTCAGAGTGCTGCTGGAAGGAAACCATCGGCAAAATGAAACACTTTTTGCCAGTCATCCAAGCTCAAAACCCTCCTGAATCTCTGGCTGCCCTCGGGCTGTCTCAGGTGGCACCAGACCTGTAGTGCAGAGCTAGCTTGTTCATCTGTGGCTGTGTTCCCAGCCTGGGTCAGACAGACTCTTGAACGTCAAAACTGGGGCAGGAGAGGCAAGAGACAGGAGACCTCTTCACCAGGATCTCAAGCTCTTTGCTCTTGTAACTCCTGTCTTTACATCGCCCCAGAATACCACTGTCCCTTGCCTTTGGGTCATGTTGCTGAACTTAAGTCATCAGGCTGGGGAGTTGATCATTGCAATCAGTATCAGTTTCTGGTTTCCCCATGGTGGCACTCTGCAGGTGATGCAGTTACCCATGAAGCGCAGAATTCATGTCTGAGCAGGAGTTTGCTGTGTTGGCATATGCTCCAAAGAGCAGCCTTTAGCTTTTGACCCCTGAGAAAAGTCTTCCAGAAGCACCTGATCTGTCCTTTCTGAATCAGGCAGAGTAGTTGTGCTTGATCCAGGAGGTGGAGTGCACTAAGACCTCCAGGATGTTCATCCCTAGACATAGGTGTTTGGCAGGTAGGTTCAAAGGCAGAGGCAGTGTCATTGCATCCAGGCATCACGCACGCACTTTGTAATCCACGTCCACTTACACTGCTGCATAAAAATGCCAGCAGCTGACTGAGCCCCCTGCTCCCTTTGGCAACTGCTGACCCGCTGAGATGTGTTTGTCCCTTCAGATCAGACTCCCCTTGCAGGATGGGAGAAGGAGCAAATCTATAGAAGAGCGAGAGGAAGAGTATCAGCGGGTCAGGGAGCGGATATTTGCACGAGAGGTAAGCTTGGTGACTCACTTGCCAGGTACCCTCCTGGAACATTGTGGCAGAAGGTGGCCTTGACTGTACTGAGAGGTCAGATCTTGTCAGTGCCTTTTCTACCAATTTCCTCGTGGTCTTCCTAGTGTTGAATTCCAGCTCCTGCCAAAGATGTCTAAGACCTTGAGATAGAGGAGCTCTCTCAAGCTCAAAGCTTTTGCATTGGCATTTCTGGGATGACTAGCAAACCAATGGATGAATCTGAAGGGAGCTGCAGCTTCGACCTCCTGACCAAGCAATGCTGGCCTTGGAGTATCAGGCAGGGCTCTGTGCCTTTACAGGAGGAATTGGGCAGTACATTTGTTGTCGTTCTTGTGGAGCGTCCAGCTTGGTTATTGCTTCCTTGAAATCTCTGCTCCCTACATGGAACTCCTCTAAGTTGGAGCTGTGCTCTGCTCTGTTGAGTATTGTCTGCCAGCTGGAGGCAGCTCTCCATGCTGTGCCAAGTGGTGGACCCAGGGCCGATTCCAAGTGCCCATCGGCATGCCATGTATCACGTTCAAAGTTCAGCTCCTTGCCTGCTGCTTTTGAGCACCTTGGGAAGACACCTTTCGTTCATCCTAATGGGAATTGCCATGTGCCTGCCCAGGGAGGATGTTAAGGCAGCCACTGTGCTGAGCTGCGTTTAGTCACCAGGCTTCAGCCAGTGACTCTGCAGCCAGTTGTGATCAGGGACTTGTCTTCCATGCACAGGCCCAAAGCCATCCAGACAGGTTAGCAGCTCTGCCTGTAGTCCTGGACTAGAGCACATGCTGCCCTGTGTTAGCACGACATGGGGTGGGCATGCACTTACCTTGCTCTGTGTTCATGGGCTGAGCCAGTGCTTTGCGTCTGACGTCCAGAGGCAGGAGTGGCCTGAGCTGGCTTTGAGCCCTCTGCCTTTTTGACATGGTTCTGACAACTGCATTTAGCAAATAAGGACCCTTGTATGTCTGGCCTTGGTTGTTCCATTGACAAAGCTACCATCAAAGCTGCCTTAAAGTAACGAAGGAGGGAGTTGAGGACTCAGATTTGCAAACTCTTGAGACATCTCAGGGTCATAGGTACCAGGAAAGGTTCCTAATGGGCCTGGATGGAGAGCCAAGTGGGCCTGGTGTGCAGCAAGACTCCTGAGTGACCATGTAACTGGTACACATCACAAACTGTGTTCAAGACCCGTACTGTTAGTGCTTTGCTCCTCTTTGCTTTCAAATTGCTTTGTTGCTTCTGAAGTTACTAAGTCTCTCCTTTCTTTCCTTCCCATCTCCATGTATTTCCCGTGCTTCCAGGCTGGCCAGAATGGATATCTCACCGACAGCAGGTCAGTACTGTTCAGCAGACACTGTCTGTAGCTCTGGCTTTCTCTACAGAGGGCTGCATGGCTCTATGATGATGCTTTATTCTGATGTTAACTGTCACAGTCTCCAAAAGAAGCCTTTTCTCCAAGTTCTCACACATGGAGGCTGCTTCTTAGGTATCTCTCTGTGTCTTACTCTGTAACTTGTCCTGCTGAGTAAGTTTGCCCCATGCGTGGCTGCTTGTGAAGTTTCTGAACTTGTCTTTTCAGCAGCATCCATTTCTTGAGTTCTTATTATTTTGCTGAGCCATCAATGAAAATGGAGGGGGGGAGAAGGGGGGAGTGGCAGAGAAGAGTTGGGGAAGCCAGAGGGTTTCAGCAGTTTTAAACCATTCTGCCTCTTCTCTCCCAGGAAACCCCCTGCCCTCACAGGGATCAGCATCCAGAGAGGGGGGATTGTTCCTAATCCCTGATTATAAACACTGGATTACTTAGTGGTGGCATTGGCTTCCACTGCTGCAGAGGGCACTGGGAACGTGTTTGAGCAGCATTTTCTTACAAAGTAGTTTTCCTGTGGATGAACAGGCGGAAGGATGGAGTTAGTGACAAGTCACCTTGCTGCGGCAGGCTGCTGAAAGGAGGAGGATAAAGAATAGCATGAAAATCAAAACCTCCATGCCTCCTGCCCTCTTATTTCATAGACAAAGCTCTAGAGGTGGAGCATCTCTGTATGACAGGAGGCAGCCCCAAGCACTAACACAAGCTGGGGGAGACTGGATGGAGCGGCCCTATGGAGAAGGACTTGGGGGTGCTGGGTGAAGAGGGGCTCCCCATGACCCATCTTCAGTGTGCACTTGAGCCCAGAACCCCCGCCATGAGCATGAGCAGCAGCTCAGGGAGGGGATTCCCCCCCTCTCTGCTGTGCTCTGGGGAAGACTTTAGAGCATCTCCAGTGCCTAAAAGGGCAGCAAGAAGCCTTGAGAGGGGCCTTTGGACGGTGGAACTGGATGAGCTTTAAGGTCCCTTTCAACCCAAACCATTCTGTGATCTGAGTGAGTGTAGGAACAGCTTTGCTCCTCTCAGTCTGTCGCATGGCTCTGGCTCTTTTGAGAGATGCTGTTGTGGAAAATCAAATGTCCTCAGCACAGTTCCAGGGACTGTGTCCTGAAGTCTGTGCATGGCAGTGGTGTTCATAGAATCGTACAACAGGGATGGTGTGATTGCAGCTTTAGGAGCCAGAGCTGCACTAGGAGCTTTTCTGACTTGTCCCTAAAGAGCTTGGTTAACCTTCTGTCTTTGTTTTGTGGCTTGCATAGAGGAGAGAGGGAGGATGTGTGGCCTTTGGACCAGTTTGAGCTCCAGGCAGACACAGACAAGCTCTTCAGGAGGTGATGTCAGTGTGAACTCGAGAGACCTGCCACCCTCAAAGCCCAGCATTCAGAGTAATACCTCTCGGGCATATGGTGCAGTGCATCCTCCACTTGGAAGCTGCTGAAGCCCAGGTGTGGTTGCAGAGAGCTCTCTGCTGGTGGCCATATTTGGAAACAGGCTGTAGTAAAGCAGAGGGAGAGAAAGGCACGGCTGAAGCTGCTGGGGCAGTGCTTTTGGAAGGCATGGCTGGAGCAGCAGGAGTAGGAAAACAGGAGTCTGCGTAGTCCAATTCCTTTACCTCTTTCAGGATATAACCATTGTTCAGTTTTCCCAAGGGATGTGTTTGCTTTGGCTCTCCCATGCTCCCAGCAGCCTCGGACATCACTTCAGAAGTTTCTTCCAAGCCTTTCTTTTCCCCTCCACAACTGTGTGGAACTGCTGCCGGACTCAGCCTGCAGCACTACCCAAGCATCTCCTCTGGTGTTGCCTTCTCCATTCCTCCTTGGCAAAGACCTGGGAACCCATTCCTGTGCTTGTGATCCTTAGCTGGGAGCCAGGCTCACTGCTTAGGATGTGTTGCTGATACTTAGAGCCCTGTAAAGTTGTCAGATCTGTGGCTAAGGGAGGGTGATCAAGTGGGAGCATAGCTCTGGGTGTAGCAACATCCCAGCACGTAGGTGTTCCAGCTGAGCAGAAAGACCAGGGCTGGTATGGAAAGAGGACTCGGTCAGCCTTGTCTCAAGGCCTCTATTAAAAGCTCCCTGTTGTGAGACAAGGAGGGGTTTAGCAAGGGATCATGCTCTGACCCTGCTGGCGTCTCTTTCAGGCTAGGGAAAAGGGCCAGGAGCCAGCTCTCAACGCACACCAAGGACCATCAGCAGCCTCTGGGTCTTCTTAGTGCATGCCCAAGGAAGCTGTGCCCTGGGCTGTGTGTTTGCTGTCCAGTCCCTATGCAAAGTGCCCATGTGCTGTGTCCCAGCCAGCTGCTGCTGGGGCTCCCCCCGCAGTGTGGCAGCACTGCTGCAGGTCCTGCTGCTGCCCCTTGCACTGGGACATGTGCTCTCATTCCTTCCATCTCCACAGGGGCAACCGGGACAGTTTGAGCCGGGCCTCAGGCAGCCGCCAGAGCAGCACTGAGAGTGAGATCAAGTCGCTGGAACCTCGGCCATGGAGCAGCACAGACTCTGACGGTTCCATCCGCAACCTGCGACCACCCGTTACCAAAGCCAGCAGCTTCAGTGGCATCTCCATCCTAACACGGGGGGACAGCATCGGGAGCAGCAAAGGCAGCACTGCCAGCAGGACTTCCCGGGCAGGTACTGTGCTCTTTATAGTCTTTGGGCCGGTGAACTGGGGCTTGTGATGCTTTGGGCATGGGACGTGGTTGGCATCATCTGAATGCGTTCATTACCTGAGCAGGGATATGCCAGTTGCTTCATCTGCTTTTTCATTACTCCTTGTTAGATCCTCCTTCCCTTTAGCGCAGTTCCCTAAGACAAAGGACATTGGTTAGTCTCATAGCCTGGAACTGTTGTTTTGTCTCCCCTGCTGTGCTACAAGTTCTGCTCTCCAGAATCCCTCGCAGCCCTAAGGAGCCTTTAGTTAGGGCGAACCATCTGCCCTTTTCCTTGCTTCCCAACAGAGGAGGGCTAGGGAAGTGTGTCACCATTAGTCTGCCTCATCAGACACACTGTCTCATCAGACGACTGCATTAAATAGTATCTGCCTACAACGTTCACTCCAAATGATTCACTGTACTCCTGAGTGTGTAGTGGCAAGGGGTTGGAACTGGGTGAACTGTAAGGTCCCTTCCAACACAAACCAGTCCATGGTTTGATCATTTTAATGGTGCAGTGATAAATGAGGAGCCACGTTGGTTACCTTCCTTGTGCAGTGTCAGTGAGCAACATCCAGGAATTTTCCCTTGGGAGCAGGAGAGAAAAGCCAATCCCCACCTTTGGTATCCTCATTTATTCTGTGAGGGAAGAAGTGCTGAGGACTATGGGACTCTTTTCCCATCTCAGCATTTAGCCCTTGGGCAACTGTCAGAAGCTATTTCCCTCTTAGCACCATGCGGCTGTTGATACAGACATCCTTAGCAGAATGCCTGGAGATGAGCTGTTGCAATGCAGTAGATCAGAGGCAGAATTCATTAAATAGCAGCTACTGGGCATCAAGCAATAGTTTCACAGCCCTTTTATTTCTGGAAGTGAGATTGAAATAGTGAGGAGAGCATTTCCCAGCTGGGTGCCCAGCAGCATCTATTGCACTCCTTCCAACCGTTTTTCCTCCCATGGGAAGGGATTGCTTCCAGCCTTCTATCTCCTGGGCTTGTACTCAAGAGATGTGTGTGTGCTGGACCTGTGAGGCTGTAAAATGGAGTTCTCTGTTCAGGGCAAGCACTTGGACAGGTCATGGCGATGTAGTTAGTGTCTGAGCCACAGAGCTGTGCCTGGGAACAGCTCAGTTCTCCCCACAGAGAGTTTGTGGTACTGAGCTGGTGTGAGTGTATCTGATAGCATCCCATGCTGTAAACTCTGCCTCGTGCTGAGGTGCAGAGCCCTCCACCAGTCTGTGGCTGCTGTTAACATCAGGTTCCTCTGGCCAGTGGAAGGCATGTGGCATATAGCAACTACCAGAGACCTGTGGGTGGGGGCCACTGTGTCCCCATGTTGAATGTGGGTGCTAAGTGGGGGTCAAGGAAGAGAGCCCGCTCTTGGGAATAGCACCTGTACAAGTCATGGCTGTAGTGTGGAACAGTGATTGATTCCTGGTCACATTCCCTGTGCGGAGCAGGGGGAGGAGGTGCTGTGACCAAATGTGGAGCTGTACAGGCACAATGTCTGTACATGACATGAGAGGTGCCATAACGTGGTGTGCTGAGGGTGTCAGCACCTTGGTTTGCCATGAGGAGAGGTGAACGGACTTAGCCTGCAGCCTGCTCATCCTGTCCCCCGTGGAAGCTACCACGTGGACAGCAGAGGCTGCAGTCTGGCTGCAGTGCAGGCGGTAGTGACAGCATCTACCCCGCCATCAACAAACCCATGTTTTTCTCTCTCAGGTACCAACCCTGCCATGCCTTTCTCTGTTCAAGGTCTGGTACTAGGTGCCCCTGAAGCATGCAGCCAATCCCCCTCTTCACAGCCCAGCCGTGGCCTCCTACCCTGCACAGCCCAACAGCCTCAACCACAGCCACCCCAGCAGCCACCACCACAGCCCCAGGGACTTCCACCTGCAGCCCAGCAGCAGCCAGCCATGAGCAACCACATGATATCCCAGGTGAGTTGCTGCACAGGATGCAGGGAGTCCATAAGCTCCTTGGGCACCCAGCGGGGAGGTAGAAACAGAGCCAGAGTGCTCTGGATTCCCACTTGCCCAGTGGGGTTTGGGTATCTTCACACTTACTGCCCGTTAGGGAGTGATGATTCCTCTGTGCTCAGCTGAGGTTTGAGCACCCAGCAAGCTTCTGGAGCTCATACAGGGTCACTGAATCTTGTTGAGGTTTTCCTTTGCATCTTTTACTGGTTGGCTGTTCTGATAGTGCAGGAACAAACTTTCCTGTGTTTGAGTGTTGGTGAAAGATGTGAAAACACACCATCCCCCTGCTGCACCTGCAAGTTCAGTGCCCAAAGCACAGCATGTGGTGCTTGAGTTAGGTGCCATCCTCAACAGGCATCATCCTTCGCAGCTCCACAAAGCAAGGGGTGGGGATGTGTGTCCTCACAGAGGTGACTGCTCCCCTGGTTCACTCTCCTTGCTTTCCAACCCTCTGCAATGCCCTCTCTTTGTTTGCAGTTGGCTCACTTGACTAACCTTATTCCTTCTTTCTCTCCTTCCTTCTGTCCTTCCTTCCCCCCCGTTTTCCACTCTCCTCCCTTCTCTGCTGGTCATAGCCGGTCCCAGCACTGCAGCCTGTTCAGTATTCTCCAAGCTCCTGCCCCCAAGTCCTCTTGCCAGTCTCACCACCCCAGCAGTACAACTTGGTATAAACCCTATTTCCTCTTCTGCACTCCCTCTGGTGTACCCATGTGCTGTGTTATGTGAGCTTTTGCTAACCAGGTACATTGCAGACACTGTGCCCAGTGGGTCTGGGATTCATGGAGGCTCTGTGCTGCCATGGGGTCAAAGCAGTGGGATGCCTGAGGCTGTGAGACCCACTAGGGCCAGGCATTGCTGCTCATGGAAAGAGCCTGGGCAAGACCAGGTGCCAAAGCTCCACCAGAAGTGATGCTTGTGCCCAGCACTGGGGTCCAAGGACCATGGATGCCCTATGGTCTCAGCCTGTGTTGCCCCTTTTGGGAATGGCACACCCTGGGCTGGGACCACCCCTGCGTGTGTGGGGCCCTGCATGTCACCAGTGCCTGCTGAGCATGCAGCCCTGCAAGCAGTATGCATGCTTCTACTTCCCGTCCTGCAGAGTGCTCTTGGTGTGTGGCTTATTTCTGGGGACCTTTCCTGGGTGGGCTCATCCACACAGAGTAGGGAGAAGGGCTCTGCAGAGCTGTGTCCTACGTGCTGTTGTCCTACATGCTGTCCTCCCCCATCCTTCCCCCTTCTCCCCAATGCAGGCCGATGAACTCAGCAACCCCTTTGGGCAGATCAGCCTCAGCCGGCAGAGCTCTACGGAAGCACCGGATCCTTCCTCGGCGATGTTCCAGTCATCCCTCATCTCCCAGCATCCTCAGCAGACAGGATTCATCATGGCAACCCCTGGGCAGCCCATTCCCACCTCCAACTACTCCGCCTCAGGGCACACGGCCCCCACCCAGCAGGTGCTGCAGCCCCAGGGCTACATTCAGCCTCCCCAGCAAGTAAGAACACCCGCAAGCCCAAAGGGGATGTGCACCTCTATGAGGCAAGGGGCTGCAGGGGAGCAGAAGCTTGAGAGTGGGTCTCTTCTGCAGCTCCAAGCTTGGGGTCAGCACACATCAGGATGATCTCTGCCTCTTTGTCTCTGTGGGGCACTTACCTGAGGACCTCCCTTGGTCATTCCTGGCTCATAGGTTCAGTGACCAGTGGGTTGACACCTGTAAGCTCTCTCTGGGGTCCTGCAGGGCATTATAACCTCTAAGGTTGTTCCCTCTGGGTGTGATAAGAGTTGTGCCTACTGTACTCTTGCACTGCTGGGCTGGGAAAGGCTTGGATGTGGAGGTTGGGAGGAGAAGGAAGGGGCTGATTACCTGAGGAGCTATCGCTTGGTTGGTTTCATTCAGCAGAAGGTGAGAGAGAAAACGTCCTGGGGAAGCATCCTTCTGGTTCCCATCCCTCCTGTGTTCTCACCACCATGTTTTCTTGGTTCTGACAGATTCAGGTTTCTTACTACCCTCCCGGGCAGTACCCAAACTCCAGCCAGCAATACCGATCTCTCAGTCACCCAGTGCCCTTCAGCTCCCAGCGCACTCAGCAGCTCCCTCAGCAGTCCCAGCAGCCTGGTAAGCAGGGGGAAAAGGGGGCCACGGGGCATGGTTTCCTTTTCTGCAGCTCTTATTGGCTCTTCAGGATCTCCCATGCACTGCCTAGGGCCAGGCTGCTCTTTGGCTCCCACTCTTTGCTGGACTCGCTGACTCTTGTCTGTGCAAAGGGAAGCTGAAACTTGGCCTGGCTGCAAAGGCTGTTCTTGTCTCTTCCCTCCCTCTTGGTGTGTAGCATGCACAAGGTGGATTTGAAGCCAGGAGCTTCCTTAAGGTCTTTTACACCTACCTTAAGGGGAGCCCTTTTCCCACTCTTTAGCAAGAGATGGGGCAAAGCAGGATTCAAGCACTTCATATGCCATGTCTCAAGCTGTCTCCTGTGGCCAGCTGGGAAACTCTTCCATTTAAACCCTGTTCTGATAGGTTTACAGCCAATGATATCCAACCAGCAGCAAACATACCACGGTGTAATGGGAGTGCAGCAGGCACAGCCCCCTGGGCTCCTCAACAGCCAGAGGAACAGCATGGGTGGCCAGATGCAGAGTATGATGGGAGTGCAGCAGGCGCAGCCCCCTGGCCTCCTCAGCAGCCAGAGGAGCAATATGGGCAGCCAGATGCAAGGTCTGATGGTCCAGTACACTCCACTGCCTTCGTACCAGGTAGGCTTCAGTTGCTCTCCAATGAGGGGCTCTTGGGAGGGGGCTGTGTGGGAAGCATCCTCTTCCTGTGCCTGCGCGGTGGAGCCAAAGGTGGAGGCTTAGCCTGGAGAAGATGCTTGTCTGCATCTGAATCTATGTGGGACATGCCTTGTGAATGTCCCACATGCTTTGAGGACTGAGTCCAGCTAGTCCATTTGCTGTTGTGTTTGCAGAAGACCTGGGAGGTGCTGCCTTTGCCTGGGCAAGGTTGCTGTGGGCTGCAGTAGCCACCCATCCAGCATCTCTTCTACCTTGTATGGGTCTTCTTGGTGTCTCTTTGGGGCCAGTTCTCCCTGCTTCCCATGTTACCTGTCATAACATAGTGCTACATCTTTCCTCCTTGCACAGGTTCCCATGGCCAATGAGTCCCAGAGTGTGGTCCAGCAGCCCTTCCAGCAGCCAGTGCTTGTACCAGCCAGCCAGTCTGTTCAGGGGGGCATTCAGACTGGGGGGGTGCCCATCTACTACAGCGTTATCCCAACTGCCCAGCAGAATGGCACCAGGTAGACCTTCTGTATCTCTGACTTGCCTTGGGGAGAAAGGGATCCTGCTGCTCCAGGGAAAGAGCACAGCATCCCGCTCCTGCAGCTCGAGGAGGTGGCTGGGTGCCACAGATGCTGATCACCCCTTGAGCTTGCCCAGTCCTAGCTTCCACCACCTCACCAGAGCGCTCTCTGCTTCACAGCCCTTCGGTGGGGTTCCTTCAGCCTCCTGGCTCTGAGCAGTATCAGATGCCACAGTCCCCATCACCCTGCAGCCCGCCACAGATGCAGCAGCAGTATTCAGGTAAGAGTGGTCACTGGTGAGCATTGGCACTAATTCTGCACAAAGTGGATCAGGTTTCGTACGGGCTGCAGTGAACAGAGCTAGTCCTATAGGGACAGGACGAGGGGAATGGCTTTAACCCCCCAGAGAAGAGATTGAGATGAGCTCTGAGGCAGAAGTTCCTCCCTGTGAGGGTGCTGAGGCGCTGGCACAGGGTGCCCGGAGAAGCTGTGGCTGCCCCATCCTTGGCAGTGTTCATGGCCAGGTTGGACACAGGGGCTTGGAGCACCCTGCTCCAGTGGAAGGTATCCCTGCCTGTGGCCATGGGTTGGAGCTGGGGGAGCTTTAAGGTCCCTTCCAGCACAAACCAGGCTGTGGTTCTGTGAAATCTGACAGCTTCTGTACAATGGATTTCCTTAGTCTTACCCATCCCATGGCCCACTGGGAATTTCCAGGACATTGCACAGCAGCTGATGCTAGCCTGGCATCTCCTTGCCATGTGGGCAGGGTAGGAGTAGGCAAAGGGAGCTGCTGTGGGCTGCGGACCCCATCTGCTGGCAGCGTGGCTTAGTGTCACCAAGACAGCGCATGGGACCAGGGAGCAGTGGATGAGAGGAACTGGGGTTCCAGCATTACATCCCAGGCTGGCTGGGGCCTGCTGGGTTGCTGCAAGAGCTGGAACCAGGATACAGCCTCTTGTTCTGCACTGAGCAGGAGCTGCAGTGCACAGAGCCTGGGCAATAGCAGTGCTCTCATCTCTCCTCAGGGGTGTCTCCATCAGGCCCTGGCGTGGTTGTGATGCAGCTGAATGTTCCCAATGGCCCCCAGACCCCCCAGAATCCCCCTGTGGTGCAGTGGAGCCACTGTAAGTACTACAGCCTGGACCAGCGGGGGCAGAAGCCAGGAGACCTGTACAACCCAGACACCAGTGCTCAGGTATTGAGAGGACTGGGACGAAGGCAGCTCCTCTTTCGGGAGCGGCCTGGTGGGACAGAGGACCCCAGCATCCATGCCATCTGTATGGGCTGGGAGATGGGGGTGGGATCACCCCATGGTGGTGAGGCAGGAGAGGGACCCATCACAGCCACTCTCTAACGCTCTCCCTCCCTCAGGCCAGCACCCAACTGAACAGCCCCATCACATCCCCAACACAATCCCCGACACCATCGCCTGTCACCAACCTCAACAGTGTCTGCACGGGGCTGAGCCCCCTCCCTGTCCTCACACAGTTCCCTCGGCCCATGGGCCCAGCACAAGGTAAGGGGACAGCACAGAGCTGGGGCTTTCCTGGGGTTCCTTTAGACCCACCCAGACGTTTGCTTCCCTTTTGCAGGTGATGGGCGCTACTCATTGCTGGGCCAGCCGCTGCAGTATAACCTGTCTATCTGTCCCCCACCGCTGCTCCACAACCAGCCCAACTACAATGCACACCAGGTAAAACCAGGCTAAACCTGCACTCAGCCACCTTCTCTTGGGCCTGGGAGCAGAACAAGACCACCCCTTTCCCTGCCCTGTGCTTGGGCACCCCTCGGTTAGGTATTGCCTACTCCATACCATCCATCCAATAGAGTTGCCATTGTCCATGGATTTCCCTAGAGCCTGGCACTACTCCCAGCTTTACCCAGAAGCAGTGTTAGCCCCAAGTCCTTTGAGTGTCCTAGGACCATGGCTGTGCCTTGATCTCCTCTCACCCAAGCTTGGTGTCACCTCAAAGGTGCCAAGGATGCAAGCTTCATCCTGGTGTCTTCACCTGCCTTCACAGTGATGGCCTGGTCAAGTTTGGCCTCCTCAGATGCTCTGTGGCCACAGTGTCTCCTCAGGTGACACTCTGCTGGTTTTATTCCTTAAGGGGCAGACTGGAATGAAACATGGAAACCGGAGCAAGAGACAGGCCCTCAAGTCAGCGTCCACTGACCTTGGGACAAGCGATGTAGGCAAGTGACCCTTCTCAAGCCATTCCCCCTGCACGACATAGCTGGCATTGCCAGAAACTCCAGATGCCATCTCTGCCCTCACCAGCACGGGGGGGATGCAGTCTTCACTGGTTCTGTGGGGGCTTCGGGCTTGTCCCCTGTGTCACCTCCACGTCACCACCAGCACCACCAGCAGCTACTTGTAGGGAGCCCTTTAAGAGCTGTCCCTCTCCCTGCGGCTGGCATGTTCATTACATGCCACGTTAATATTAGCAAAGAATCCATTCAGCCAGCCCTCTGCTAAGCCCAAAAGCCAAGGCTGGAGCCAAGAGGCAGCAGAAGCGTTTGGGTACCAGAGTGGAGGCAAAGAGGTGGGCATGACACAAGGGGATCCATCTGTGGGCTGAGCACGCAGAGCAGCGTCACACTCAGGATCCACACCACTCCTCCATGGATGTGTTTCTCCCTTCCAGGGACAGAGGGCAGGAGAGGTGGGTTAGCTCCCAATCCTGGTACCCAAGGGTTAGGGTAGGAACGTGGGGCAGAGCACCCTGACTGGAAAGCCATGCCCAGGCAGAGGAAGGAAGGAGCACTTGGGGTTGCTGAAGCAAATGAGGAACACCAACCTCCTCTTGAAGCATGCGGGGACTGGGATGTGGGCATCAAAAGGGTCAGGATGGGGCTCTGCAGGAAGGTGAGGGGGGCAGCACAGTAGCGGTGTCTGCCTGGGGAGCCCCCCCAACCACCACATGCTGTCTCCCCACTGCAGTGCTGGGCCGAGTGCTGGAGGTGACAGACCTGCCCGAGGGCATCACACGGACAGAGGCTGACAAGCTCTTCACTCAACTCGCCATGGCCGGTGCCAAAATCCAGTGGCTCAAAGAGACTCAGGGGCGCCGCGGAGATGGAGGTGGTGGGGACAACACCGCGACTCCGGAGAACGGCAGGCACAGTGACCTCGCTGCCTTATACACCATTGTGGCCGTGTTCCCCAGCCCACTGGCTGCCCAAAACGCCTCCCTCCGCCTCAACAACTCCCTCAGCCGCTTCAAGCTGCGTGTGGCCAAAAAGAACTACGACTTGAGGGTGCTGGAGCGTGCCAGCTCACAGTAGGGCTCACACACAGGCACACAGAGCACACTGGACTTGCAGGCACTTCCCTCTGCCTTCTCTTTTCCTTTCTGCCCTTCTTTCCTCTTTGCCCTTCTCCATGGATATATTTATATGGACAGAATTAAGAGACAAGAAATTGATTTTTTTTTTAATTATTATTATTATTATTATTAATTATTATTATTATTTTTGGAGTGATGCCCCTGCCCGCCCACCTTCCCCTGTGTATGTTGTTTTGTTAAGCACTGTGTTGAACCGCACATACAGGTGTTGAATTGGTATGTTCACTGCACATTTTATTTAATCTGATTATTATTTGGGGGGGTGGGGGGTGGTTTTTTTGTTTTGTTTTGTTTTTTTTTTCTTTGTTTTATTTTATTTGGGGGGGGGTTGTTTTTAAATAAAAAACAAACAAAAGGAAAACTTGTGCATCACTTTAACGCTGCTTTCCCATTCTCTGCCAGTACCAGTGCTAGGGGCTGCCTCTTTGCGAGGCAGGAGGATGCACCCAGCACTGGTCCTCCCTGTAAGATGTGCCCCATGCAGTGCAGGAATGGGGGCACAAGGAAGCAACATCTTCCTCCTGATGACAGGGAAGCAGCCCCTGAGCTGGTAGGTGCAGGCATCGCTGCATCCTCCTGCCCTGCGGGTACCACCACCCTCACCACGGCACTGCATGCAATGGAGCCTCTCGCAGCACCCCGGGTGCTTCTAGCAGAAGCAGGCATGGACAGAGAGGTAAGAGCTGTAAGATGGGGTGGTGGGTCCAGCCCCATGCTCCGTGCTAAGGCACAACCTGGCAGGGACACACATCCAGGGGCAGCCATCAGAGACCCCCACTGCTGCCACTCTTCCCCTTTTCCCCTCCCAGCTGCCTCCTGCACAAGAGCAAACAGGACCTGAAGGCTCGAGCCCTTGGTGCTGCTGCCAAGGGGGGGGGTGGCCTCTGGCACACCCAGCAACCCACTAACGCAAATAGCCAGTGGCTCCTCTGGCCCCACTCCCCTCCGGCTCACACATGGGCTCCAATTTCCCGGCGTCAGCCTCCGGCCGTGCTCAGCTGTCAGCTCCCCTCTGCCCTGTCACTCCTGCACCGCACAGCACCGGGGCGGCAGCCCCCTCCCTGCACCGGCACCGAGGGCTGGGGGCTCCAGGCCTGCCGAGGCCCCACCATCAACCGCCCATCGAGGGGCTCATCACAGGGCGGGAGCTCCAAGCACAGTGTAAGTGTGATTCCCTCTGCAGTGACCCCTCGTTATGCCCACTGACCCCCCCCCATTGACCCCCTCCTCATGGCTGCCAGACCCCAGGGCTCTGCCTCTGTGAGCACCCCCTTGCCCCAGGGCTCCTTGGTCCCCATTGCTCTTTCCCTGATGGTTGGTTTCTCTGGGGCATGGGGAGGCCTTGTGTTGGGTATCATTAAGAATAGTGATGTCTGGATGAAAGGACCATGGGGATGGTTGAGGCGAAGGCGGGATTGGGCATGTTTGGGGGATGCAGGAGCAAATCCTGCCCTCGTGGTAGCACAGGGAGAAGAAAGCAGGGCTGTTTGGTGATGCCAGGCAGCACCATGGGCATGTGCTGGTCCTGGGGGGCCCAGAGTAGCGATGTTTGCTGTTTAATCCTGAGGTGGAGATGTCTGGACAGAGATGGACACGTGCAGGTAGCCCAGGGTCTGGCTCACAACACTTGGCACCGCATCCATAGAGCAAGCAGCAGCCCAGTGTCCAGCCTGCGCAGGAGGGGCCCTTGCTGAGTTGGGGCAGTGGGAGGCAGCGGCTCTGAAGATGCTTCTCACCCAGCAAGGTCTGGGCTGCTCCTGCCCTGCAATGGGAATAGCCCCAGCCAATGTGATATCTGCTTTTCTGCCATAGCATGACAGAGAAGGAAGTGCCAGAGCCACCAGCTTCACCTGCTTCAGGTGGGAAACCCAAAAGCCGGGTAAGTGGGTACCCACAGGGCAGCTTGGGTGGGTGGGGAAGGCACCTTCCGAGCATCATCTGTGCCTTGGCCCCAGGAGGCTTTGTGGGACCAGGGATGCCCAGTGGGATCCTGATCCAGCAGGAAACTGGATGTCGTTTCCCAGCTTGGCTCTTCCCATATCCACATCATGCTCAGGAGTCACAGTTTCTCCTTTAGTGGGAGAAGGGTCCCCGTCCTCAAAGTTTCTGCCTCAGGATACCCGGGGTCTGTTCTCATTGGGGATGAAAGTCTCTAGGTCAGAGCAAAGGGGCCGGGAGGCAGGCACCGGGTTCTGTGCCTGCCAGCCTCACCCCACACGCCTGCCCTGTGCATCCATCCTCTCCTGCCCAGCAGCTACAGAAGCTGAAGCAGCTTTTCCAGCAAAAACCCAAGGAGGAGGCACCACCAGAGCCGCAGCCCAATGGGGAGCTTGTCAGCCCCTCAGGGGGACCCATCTTCTACATCTATGAGGATGAGGAAGAGGAGGAAGAGGAGGAGCCTGAGCCCCCTCCTGAGCCCCAGAAACTCGTCAATGACAAACCCCACAAGTTCAAAGATCATTACTTCAAAAAGCCCAAGTTCTGTGACGTTTGTGCCCGCATGATTGTCCGTGAGTGCTGAGGGGTGCTGGGGCTGGGGGCCAAGGCTGGCGAGGGCTCCAGCCCAGCCGTCCCTGCAGCTGCAGTGTCACATTGCCTCTCATTTCCAACCCCCCCCCCTTACACTGTCAGTCAACAACAAGTTTGGCCTGAGGTGCAAGAACTGCAAAACCAACATCCACCACCACTGCCAGACCTATGTGGAGATGCAGCGCTGCTTCGGCAAGATCGTGAGTGCTCCCACCTGCCCCGTGCCATGATGTGGTCCTTCCTGGCTCCGGGCATGCTCCCCTCCATGTCCCCGTGCTCTCCATCCCTTCAGCTGGTGTGGGCAGTGATTGATGCTCTAACCCTCACCCTTCCAGCCCCCGGGCTTTCGCCGGGCGTACAGCTCACCCCTCTACAGTGACCAGCTCTGCATCAAGGACCAGCTCTGTAAGTCGGGTGCTGGGTGCCCCATCTCCTCTTGCGTGGCAGCTGAACCCCTCTCACCATCCTTTGCACCACTGCAGCAGCCGACAGGAGCGACCCCGTGTTCGAAACCTTGCGGACGGGCGTCATCATGGCCAACAAGGAGCGCAAGAAAGGGCAGGATGACAAGAAAAACGTGAGTGAGCGTCCCGTTGGCACCCCCCCTCCCTGCCAGCCCCACACCCCCTCATGGTTTTTCCCCTTGTAGCCTTTGGCTGCTATGATGGATGAGGAACCAGAGGCCACGAAGCCGCAAGGAGGCAAAAACGAGGGTGGTGAGTGCTGTGGCATCGGGGGCTGAGCCATGAGCACTGGGGGGGCAGAGAGGGACCTTCATGGGGAGGCTCACTTGGGTGGGTTTTGCCCCATAGGAAGGGGGGGGACCTGGAGATCCTTGGGATGGTCCCAGGCTGGGAGGCAGCACCAGGAGAGATGCAACCCCTCATCCTCCCATTTCCAGGCACCTCTGAAGGGAACAAGAAGACTGAGAAGAGCCCAACAGATGACAAGGTACCCATCACCCTCACGCTATGGAGCAGCATGGGAAGAGGCTGCCGGGATCTCCCTGGGGCTTTCAACAACTCCGGGGCCCCGACCCCCTCTTCCTCCTCCCATAGAGCAAGAAGCTACAGCCAGGGACACGTGGTGGCTTCCCCCAGTCTCACTATTTCGTGGCCATTTATCGCTTCAAAGCCCTGGAGAAGGATGACTTGGATTTCCCGTAAGTAACCAGCCACATGGGGAGCAACAAGCGGCCAGGGAGGGGGTCCCTACACCCCCTCATGCTGAGCCCATCCTTCCCTTCGCAGGCCCGGGGAGAAGATCACGGTGGTCGATGACTCCAATGAGGAGTGGTGGAGGGTAAGGCTGATGTTCTACAGGCAGAGAAGGGGGAAAGATGCAGCGCTTAAAGTACATTGCACGGCTGTGTCCTCGCGCCGCCCCACACCGTGCAGGCTGGTTGTTGAGGGGCTCACACACGTTGGCTCCGACCCACACCTTGCACCCATCCATTGACTCCTTCCAGGGGAAGATCGGGGAGAAAGTTGGATATTTCCCTCCAAACTTCATCATCCGGGTGCGGGCGGGCGAGCGGGTGCACAAGGTAACGCGCTCCTTTGTGGGCAACAGGGAGATCGGGCAGATCACACTCAAGAAGGATCAGGTGAGATGGGAGCCCTTTGGTCCTCACTGCTCACAGCCTGGGGGAGCTCTCTTGGGTGTCACCATCACCCCCTTTGCCCCCCAGATCGTGGTGCAGAAGGGAGAGGAGGTAAACGGTTACGTCAAAGTCTACACCGGCCGCAAAGTGGGGCTCTTCCCCGTGGACTTCCTGCAGGAGATCTGAGTGGGACAGCACCCAGGGCCCCCCCCCAACCTCCGGCCGGAGGGGCGGATGGACCCTGCCCCCAGGGAGCTGCTGGAGCGGGATGGGAATGGGGATGGAAGGCAGCCCCATCGCTCCGTGGGGACCATGGCAGGAGCGGGCTGCAGGGGGGTGGCGGTGGGAGCTCCGGTCCATTAGAGACACTGGGTGCAAGGAGGGCCCCCCCTTCCTGAGGCGGTGGGTGCTGGGTGGGGGCTCTGGGCTGTGTCCCCCTGTGTTGTCAATACACATCTGCTCCTTCCCACGCTCACCCTGCTTTCCGTTCCTGGGGGCCGGGACCCCCCGCGCGTCCCCCCGGAGCCACATCCCCCGTTCCTGAGCGTTGGCGCCGGGCCCGGCAGGGCCCGAATAGGGGCTGCGGGACAACAGGTGACCGGGATGAGTCCTTGGACCGCGCGGAGCGAGCCCCGAGCCAGGAACAGCTGCCCCGGGGGGGGCGGCGGCGGCGGCCGTGACGTCCCGGAGCCGTGACACCGACGGTAACCACGGCGACAGGGGGGCCGGTCCATCGAGCCGCCCGTTGCCATGGCGACAGGCAGCCCGTTATCCCCGTCCCGTCCGCTGCACGAGGTGATGGCCGCGCTCCCGGTACCGGCACTATCCCCGCTGCACCGCGAGGGGGCGCTGCTGTAGCGTGGGCTCCCGCGCCGTATGCAAATGAGGTGGCGGGAAGACGCGGCGCCCCCTCGCGGGTGGCGCGCAGTTCTGCGGCCCCCCTTTAGGCGGGAGCGGCCCCGCGACCCCCGCAGGGGTCAACGCTGCCACTGCTGGGGGGGTTAAGGGCAGAGCGGCCCCCCCCCCCCCCCAACCTCGGGAGTGTCCGCTGTTGGCCATGGGGGGGACGAGGTCCGCACCGTGGGTCTGGAGCAGCTGCTGCCAGATGTGCAGCAGCGGGGGCTATGGGGGGGGATGTGGGGGGGGATCTGGGGGGGGCTGTGGGGGGGATCTGGGGGGGGGGTCTGGGGTTGGGGCGATGGGGGGG
>JASSUY010028757.1:36003-58068 GCA_032466535.1 Forpus xanthops | reverse complement strand
TCTGAGCATCCTGGCTTCCAATCATCCTAACTTCTGAGCATCCTGGCTTCCAATCATCCTAACTTCTGAGCATCCTGACTTCCAATCATCCTAACCTCTGAGCATCCCTGCCCAGTGACTTTCACAAGTGCAGCTCTCTAAAATCTAGTGCTTTAATAACAGAGACCTCGATCTGTAAAGGGACCATGGAGAAGGGGGAAAATAATTGTGCCATTGAGGATTATAGGCTCAGAGTATTTCCTGCCCTGGATTTGGCCATTCCCAGAAGGAAACTGAGCTATGAGGGTAGGGCTGCCTTAATGAAAATGTGCCTCATGGCCTGTGCCTGGGGACCGCGCACCAGTGTCTGTCCCTGGACCCTCTTTTTCATACAGATGTTTGCAGCAACGTCATGGCCCCAGGTTTGGACCAAGCCATGGCACATGCCATGTGACTGCATCAATCCTGGGCTGTTGGAGATCCCCAACAGGTTGTGTCTATTAATTGCAATAGTTTTGCATCTAAATGCAGTGTTCCAGGGAATCCTGCCCTGCTCGTGACATCTCTGGGGCTGCTCATGCTGCTTCCGGAGCAGCCCGGGTGACAAAGTTGGGCTCAGATCCCACCTTTTCCCACATGGAAAACAGAAACCTCAGGGTGAATGCAAACCCCTCCATCCCGGGGGTCTGTTCCTGAGCGGATGCACAGCCGGGGTTCGGGATGATGGGTTTGGGGGGGCTGTTTGTCTGGGAAGGAGCATTAAACCCCAGTTGTGTGGCTCTCGTGTGGCCACCGAGCAGGGCAGCCAAGGGCTGGGCCAACCACTTGCTTTTTCATTTCAGAAATGTCACTGAGTCACCAATGACTCATAATTATAATGGGAGACATTTCCAACCCAGAGCATGACTCCGAGACGTCTTCCAGGGATATTAGAGCTGTTTGTAAAAGCCAGGCCTTGCCCCGGCGCTCTCCCCCACTCCACGGTTGTTTTGTGTCCCCCCCTTCTCCTTGCCAAGGTGACAGCAGGGATGTGGCGGCCCTGCCGGGCTGAGGATGCTCGGATGCTCATCCGTGTCCAGGGGGAGCGGGGGGACGCATTAACGCTCCCCATCAGGTGGCAGGTGTCTATTAAAGTGACTCCCATCACCGCTGCGTCTGGCCTGCCCTTGACTCAGGGCTGTCCCAGCAGACAGCTCCGTGTCCACGCTGTAACCTCCGTGGCTCCAGGGGTATTGGCAGGATGAGGGACCGTGGTGCGGCAGGGGTAGGGGTTACTTCTGTGTCTGGGCATCATCTGCATTATCCCTCACTCTTCCACTGCTTCCTCCTCTTCCCAGCCAGGGAAACTGTGCTTCCCATTCCAGGTGTGATGGGATAGATCCGGTTGGGTCCCTGGGGCATCTTTGAGTGCCGGATGATGGGCGCTGCGGTGGGGTGATGCTCCCCATCAGAGCTGCTTTGGCACTTGGCTCTTCCCACGGCTCACCTTAGCAGACAGCCCAGCGCTATGCCTCCAGCCCCAATTCATTAGGCAGGATGGGTATCAATTAGGGAGGGGTTTGATCCAGTCGGACCAGTTCTGAGCTGCCAGGGTGACTGGTGTGGGTCTGCGCCAGCATCCTCCCCGGTGCGATGCAGGGAGCCGTGTGCTTCCCTTCCTCGCTGGAAATACTTTCTCACCAAATAGCATTAAATATTCCTGAGCTGTGAACATCTTGGACTGATTTTATTTTCCATAAATAAACTTGTTGGGAGATATTTGGAGATGGGCCTAAGCTGCAGAGCTTGGACTGCCTCCCAAATCTTGCTGCTGTTTGGGCTCGAGGGGTTGGTTCAGGATTGTTTCGAGCTTTATTTCGGTTTAAAGGGTTTGGGATTAAATAGCTTCCCTCAAACAGGGCTCTCTCAGTGCTTCCCAAAGCTCCTGGTCCCCCCCAGAATGCTGCTGATGGGTGGAGAGGGGCTCCCAGGCACCCCCTTGCTGATGTTTCATACAGGTTATAGGGCTGTATCTACATGTGCTGCTATAGGGGCTGGGGTTTCTGAAGCCAAGGGGCATTTCAAGAGGTACCAAGACCCTGTTGCTTGATCTGGGACCACCATGCTCTGTGTTTTAGGCAGCTGCCTGCACCAGCAATGTGCATTTTTGGGGTGCAAACCCTTCCTTGCCCAAAAACTCCTGGTTGGTGAGATCTCTGGTCCATCTCCTTGCTGGAAGTGGGGTTATTTTCCAGCTTGGGCAAAGGAAAAGGGGTTAAAACCAGTGAAATCAATCCTATTTATGGCGTTTTCAATGGGGAGGTGAAGAGGAGAGCTGTAAGGATGTGTCTGCAAACCTGCTCCATGCACGGCGCATCCTAGGAAAGGCAGATCCATGGGGCTTGGGAGTGCGCGTTGAATTCTCTTCCCGGAGGGGCCGAGCGCTTTCTGCTTGTCTCACATGTGTCTGATTCATGATGACAAGGACAGGCTTGCTCTTTTGGTGCGCGCCTCGTGGTCCCTCAGCATTCCCTTCTCATCCAGCTCCCAGGTCTGTGCCGGCCACGGGAACAGGAGTCAGATCTCCCCCCAGACCCTGTCACATCCTCACTCATTTGGCCTGGTTGCTTCGGGAACCAGCATGTTTGTAAGCGGTTCCAAGGAAGCTGCCACAGCCACAGCTCCCATGGGGAAGATGCAGCACGAAGGGCTGCCGGCAATGCCCAGTGAATCCTTGGGCAGGATTTGGCCTTTGCTATGTCAGCTCCTACTGCTCCCTGCAGGGCAATGGGTTTCCACGTGAGATGCAGCCCCTGCTCCAGAATTATGTGGTGGTTTGAAGGTGGACGTGGACGCGGAGCAAAGGGATGTTGCTGATCTTCCATTGATGCCATGGGATCAGCAGCAGCATCCCTGCGTGGGGCACATCCAAGTTCTTGGGATTGCTGTGGGATTTGGCACCATGGCTCAACTCTGGGCCAATTCTGGACAATTCTGCTTCCCCTTCCCCCAGATTTAAACATTTTATAGTGAAATCCCATAGCAGAGTCCTCTTTCCAAGGAATGTTCCTCTCGGGGGGGGGGTCATAGGCCTCATCCATGAGTGATTGTGTGTTCAGGGCAGGGATTCATTGCTGTTTTGTGCAAGGGCAGTGGCTGATCCAGAGGGATCTTGCTCTATCCCCGGAGCTCTTCTAGCCTATTCTAATGCAAATGCGCATTAGCTGATAATCTGAATGTTGAGTGGATTATTTCACCCCCAGATGAGCTGCTGTAAGGCAATTTTTTTCTGCTCTTAATATATAGAACCAAAAAAAAACCCTCTGACACAAAGAAACCCACCTTGGAATTGCGTGTTAGCACCAGGAATCTGTGCAGGAAGCGCAGTTCCTCATACACCCTCAAACGACTGAAGAAATACGACCTAGTGACATCCTCTAACAGCTTTATCACATATGTACCATAATTGCATCAGCAAACATTTGTATTGCAATTAAAGCATGGAGCCAATAAAGCATGAGAAATCAATTAAGAGGATCCCGGCTGTGGGAGCAGCATCCCATCCTCCTGCCCGTCCGGAGGTGAAACAGGACCCAACCACCCTGCTTCATCCTGCCCCCAGAAATCCACAGCAGGTCTTGATCCCCCCATGGTGGTGATGGCAGGGTGTTGATTTTTCTCTCTCCTTCCCAAATTCCTGAATGCTGGAACATCGCTGCCTGGTGGCATCGCATCATCACTGCCCAGTGCGGCAGACAGTAGGTTTTGACAGGAGAGGGTGCTCTGGGTGCTGGTGGGATGGGAAACAGAGGCAGCACCCTTGCACCCACATCATGGGGGATTCAGGCTTGGTGTTGGACAAGCAGGGGTTGGGTGGGATGCTTAAAGCTGCCGGGCTCAGGTCTTGCTGTGTAGGAATTGGTCTTTATTTAAGGGAGGGCTCAGCCCTTTGGATGGGAGCAAGCCAGGGAGATCCTGCTGTGGGAATTCAGCCCCATGAGCTGCTGCATCTGCCCCTGCACCTTCCCCAGGACCCTCTTTCAGCCCAGGACAAGTTCTAAACCCAGATAACAGGGGTTTGGCTGCAAGATGCCAACCCCACCGAGCTCTGCTCCATCCAGCACGCAAAGAGCGCTTTACCCACAGAGATGCTTTTCCCTCTGTGTTCTCTGTGCTTCGGAAAGGAGAGGATGAAGCCACCAAAACAAACCCTTCCTGGGCACGTGCGGCTGCTTCCCCCGGGAGAGACTGAAAGAGAGACTGAACTGCATGTGACAGATGTTAATCGCATCATTTAATGCACTCCTGGAAGGCACTTGGATACAGGAACCCATACGGAGGAGAATAGACTATTGTCTCGCAGTGCCGCCAGCGCCTGCGGAGGGATCGATAACCCCACGATGCCAACTCACCTGGGGTTTTATACAAAGGTGTAAATCACAGCTCTTAAGCTGGGGAGGTTTCTAAGAGATGCGCAATGAATATGCCAATATCAAGACACATCAATTCAAAAGAAAGCAACAAGAATCAGGTTTGTTTTGTTCACAAAGTGCTGTTTGATCCGGGGAGGATACAGGGATAGGGAAAATAGAGATGGAGGGAGCACGCCTGATTCACACCGGAGCATCGCTGCCCCAGACCCCTTCTGCACAGCCTGGGAAATAATGAAACCCCATCAATTGGTCGTTATAGGTTAGAGGAGGGCTGTTGGCGGCAGGGAATTGTGTTCCTGAGGCAGAAGCAGCATCCCAAGGGCCAGCTCCCTGATTGAATTCCCCCTTGGTGACCCGGGGATGTAATTGCGGCAAAGGGGAGCTGGGGCCGATTGCACCTGCAGTGGAAATCAGCATCTCCATCCATCAGCCGACCTGGGAAGAAATTGAGGCAAGATGACTAAAGGTCCGTAAAAGTAGCAAACTTATTGACTAATAGATTTCTTAGTCATGAAGTCCCCGTGCTCCATATGTACCAAAATCAAAGCAATTACTGATTTAAATGAAGCTGGAATCTGCGGTGCAGAAAATGCTTGTTTTAGAGTAAGATTGGCCAGAGGTGAATGACCTGTAAAGCCCCTGGTAATGAAAGCTCTTCACAGCTTGCAGTGTTTCACTGGATGGTAATTGCTGCAGTCTGTGATATGGATCTGGCTGTGTTAATGATGCACTGTTCCTTTTCATAGGACTCATTTAAGCTTCCCATTTTCCTGGGATTTCAAAGCAACAAGGCAGCGTGGAAATTAACACATTAACGTGGACGTTTTCGCACTTGGGGTATTTAAAATGTTATTTAAAGCTTTGGACCTGTATCGATTAACAAAGCGATGGGGACCGGGTGGAGTATGCCATGGGTGCTCATCGCCCCTGGGAGGGCCGCGTCGCTGTGATTTGTGCTGTATTTAACGTGACAAGATGGCTGGATTAGAACAAAACATACATTAGCCTTAAAAAAAAGAGAGAAACTTTGGATGGGAATACAAATCCCATTGACTTCCAAGTGAAAACCACGTCCAAGGGAGACAGTTGGCTTCTCCTCTGAGTTTATTATTAAATATTTGACTAGGGAGGGAAGTTCTGAGCTGAGCATCTTTTCCCTCCTGTTCCTGGCAAGAGCAGTTTGTGTCGCAGGGAGGGTTAGTGCTTGGTCGTTCTGCCAAAGCAGTTTCTGGGTGTAGATCAACAGGTGGTGATGGTGCATCAGGGCTGGGAAAGGAAAGGCCCTGGCTGCACTTTTGGATGCTTGGAACTTGGGAGCAAGTGAATTCAAGCTGCTGGGGGTGAATTGTGTAGATGAATGCCGTGGGTGTGCTGGGGATGGGCAGAGCAGCTCCCGCCGCTCCTGAAATGCTTTGATTTCATCCTAAAGAGGGAGGAGAGCTCTTCATCCCTCCCCATCTCTGCGCTTGAGGCGCTGTCCTGCTTCCCAAGGGACTCCAGCATTAATTTCCTTTGGTGACCCTGGGGGCCGCTGCAGCCTGACCCTGCTGTCGGAGGGGAAGTGAGGTCGGAGGGAAGGAGCAGAGGGGACCAGCAGCAGATGATAAGGAGCTCGGGGCACTTAAGAGTTTGAACAATGCGGAAATGGCATTTCCAGTTAACTCAATCACTGCTCCGGCTCCGGCTCAGTCCAAGCGCTGAGATTCAATTACCGTCCCCGCCAGCACGGTCCCCAGGGAGCAGCGTGTCACCGTCCCACACTGCGGCCCCCCACACTCCTGCATGGCCCCGGGGGTGGCCGTGGGTCCCTGTGGCCTTCCGGTGAGCAGGGTTGTGGCTGGTGGCGAGGAGGGGTGGAGGGATTCAGGAGTGATAAATCAGGATGATGCGGAGCGCCAGGCACTCGTAGGAATAGGAACTTATTCTGCTGTTGTTCCCATGGGTTATCAAGCCAGGGATTTCCTGTTTAGAGTTAGGGAAACAGAGGTAGTGGTGTGATTTGGTGGCCATGGAGGGGTGTTGGACCTGCTCAGCATCATCCTGTGTCTCCCTCTTTGCATAGGGATGAGCATCATTCCTAAGAGGAGCACAGAGCAGGGCATGGGACAGAGCCTGACGGTTTCCCACATCGGCCAGGTCCATGTGTGGATCCTGGTGAAGGAAGGGATGGGAGAGGGGATGGCGAGGAGCTCACGAGGCACCACTCATCCCCAGTGAGCCCTATTTCATCCTTGCAAAGCCCATGGGAACATCTGCGGTGACAATGGCCACTTAAAGAGGGGAATTCTCAGGTCCCTTGGCATTCCCACAGGCAGGGTCTGTCCTGCTCCTCAAAGCCTCCCACCTCTTTCCCCTTTCTCTGTGGCTTGTGGGGTGGTGGGATTTTGGAATTATCCTGAGTCGTGGCAGGAAGGTGAGATCGGAGCAGAGGGATAATCCACTTCTGCTGAAGCTGCCTGTGAAACCCTCCTTTGTTTTTATAGAGGAAAATCGAATCCAGAAAACAGGACAACTCATCATTTCATTTCCCAGGATTTCAGTGTGCTCATGGGATTCTAATAGTATTAATTATTAGTGTATTTGTGCTTTGGCAATTCATTGGTGCTGAGCTCTGATTTAACACAGAGACAGCAATGCTCAGTCTGCTGTTCATTACCATCCATCCTGCCGGCCTCCGCCCCTTCCTTTTGGGTACCCATCTATCTCCCCATCCCATCTGCCCTTCCTCCTGGGTACCCATCCTGTCCCATTCAGAGCAGCCTGACACCTCCTTGTTGTCCTCCTCCTCCTGCTTTATTCTGTTATCTTTTCAGTCTCTGGCTGCTAGACCCTAAAGCTCAATCTGTTGCATGTGTCTCTGGGTGCTGTTTGTCTGTACGGGTGGGAACAGCTGAGTAAAGGGCTGCCAGGGTCATCAGCTTGGACTTAAAAAGCAGGGGAGCCGGTCCCTCCTGGGTGGCCCTGGGTATAGGAGCATCCCTGCATCCCATTCCAGTGCAAGCATCTCTCCATCCCTGTGAGAGCATTCCTTCATCCCTATGCAAGCATTCCTCCATTCCTGTGCGAACATCCCTTCATCCCCGTGCAAGCATCCCTCCATCCCTGTGCGAGCATCCCTCCATCTCTGTGCGAGCATCAATCCATCCCTCTGAACACCTCTCCATTCCTCTGTGAACATCCCTCCATCCCTGTGTGAGCATCCCTTCATCCCTGTGTGAGCATCCCTCCATCCCTGTGTGAGCATCCCTCCATCCCTGTGTGAGCATCTCTCCATCCCTGTGTGAGCATCCCTCCATCCCTGTGTGAGCATCCCTCCATCCCTGTGTGTTCATCCCTCCATCCCCCTCTATCCCTGGCAGCTGCAGCCCCACTTCCCCAGATAATGAGAGTGAGTTTAAAAAACTTAAAGCCTCTTCCTGCACACTGGTGACTGACACAAATGGAGTTCATATTTAATCATCTGTTAACTCGTTGTCTATTATAGCTCTTTAATAGCACCATAGATATTCTTAATGAAGCATGATTTAAGGTATTTACAGCTCTAGGACCGACAGACATCACTCACAGTGTGCAGGTAATGAGGCGTAAAACAGCTCTGGAAGCCGTAAAAATGGGAGAGAGAGAGTGAGGAGGGAGCAGCAGCGAGGAGTTGGGAGCGGAATTGTGCCGGGTTTGTTTTAAAATGTTTAGGCATTTAAAGTCATTTCAGCATTCCCGAGGTGTCTGGGAGCGCAGGGTTCAGCAATTCCCAGCGCTGGTAACCCCTGCTGTGCCGGGAATGGGCTCAGCCTTTGTGCTTCCAGGCTGGGATAGGGCCACGGCTGTGCCTTTCTTTGCACGGATGAGAGGAAGTGGAACAAACCCCTTTGAGGGTCCCCAAGGGCCGTGTGGGTGCATCAGCTCTTCCAGAAGTGATGCCCCAAAGCAAAACCTGGTGGTTTTGGGGTGCATTTACCCTCAGTGGTGCCAGTTGCTTTGCCCACTCAGTGGGGGACCAATGGCCCTTTGCCCGTTTCCAAACACCACGTTGTCCATCCTGTTGGGGGTTTCACTTGGGAATTTTTTCCCCTTTTTCCCCTCCCCCAAAAATAATAAAAAGAAAAAAATCCAACCCAAAGCCCGAGCCAAGATTTGAAAATAATTTGTGACGGAGGTGCCATTCTGCATCAAAATATTGTGTAGGAAATGTCAAATGTCACCAATCCATGTGTCCCCCCGTATGACAGTAATTGGGTTGGAAGGCTGCGCTCTGCCACCACGGCCGCTCACCGCTGCCTCCTCCTCCTCACTTCCCTGAGTCCATCCCTGTTCCCTGCCTGCGGAGCAGCGCTGCCGGCCCTGCATCCCCAACCCAGGCACAAGCACTCATTAACTTGTCCCCAAAACCGTGTGTCCAAACAGCAATAAATAGCTCCTGGGATGGAGGGGGGGTGGGGAATGAAGCAACAGCTTGGAAGGGATTTGGGGCATTAATTCCCTTTTTGCTGGTTTCTCTTCTGTTTTCTGGGTTTATCTGGCTGGAAGATGGGCAGTGGTGGGGCTGGAATGGGCCACCCTATTCCCGTGGTGAGTGGTGCTCAGTTTGCAGGTGATGATGATGATGGTGGTCATGATGGTGATGATGAAATGGACCTCAATTTGAGAAACCCAGGGTGTGATCCGCAGTGGGGTCTCTGAACAAGGAACCTGTTGCTCTGCTCCCTCCCCAGAAGTGATGCAGGACCTCTTTTAAGCCTCCATCATGGACCCCTGGGAAAGGGTTATCCCACTTTCCCACTGGATTGCATCAAGTGTGTAACGCACCCATTGCAGTTCTCTTGCGAGGAGCTGGTTTATTCTGCTAGGGGAGAAAACAAACTCCTGTCCTTTCATGGCGAGCAAACCATTCCTCAGAGCATTCCAAGCCCTTCATCCGGGCACAGCCCTTCACGTGCTCACTTTAACAACCCGGGATTAATCCGTCCTCATTAGAACATTAGGCTGCATAAATATTTGGCTGCCTTGGCTGCTGTGAGCCCCAGGGGAGAGCCAAGGGATGAGGAGAGCTGCAGAGTGCTGGAAAGTCAATGAAGTTCCCTTTGGCAGCACACGGATGGGGATGGAGCTGGGTTGAGCCTTCCGAAAGCGCTGCTTGTCCCCTTGGGCAAGTCCTGAGGAGCGGGGCTAATACTGCTGACCTGGTTGTTTGCCAGGGGAGAAAGAGGGTGCAAGTGGTGAAGTGCTGGTTTAAAATAGGAAGGTGAAGCCCTGCTGTGCTCAGCAGCAGCTTCCCGAAGGCACAGGAATGGACGCGTTGCGGTTCCCTGCCTGTCTCACCCCCCCACGCTGTTAGCCACCGAGGAAGCAGCTAGAATCTCTCCCTGGCGAAGCGTCAGCAGCAGAATTGCTAACGATGCGCCCGTTATAGAAACTTTTTAGTACTGGGGAAACGCCAAGAAAAGAGCCCAGATTGACTCTGAGCTCTCAGCTGGTGCTCGCGGCGCTTCCTCGCAGGAGGAGCAGCGCTGCTTTGACTCCTGCATGGAGGGGTGCAGGCTGCACCCTCGAGCCATCACCCGGAGAGCCGGGGGTGTTTCTCAGGATGCTGGGCACCCTGCCCATCCAGGACCTCCTGCCCCACTCCAGCACTCGCTTTGGGGATGTTTAGGTGCTCGGGATGTGTTGCCACATCCCATCTCTGCACCAAAGGGCTGGGCCAACCTTGTTCTCTATCATCCCGTGCCATCAGTCACCCTGATTGCAGTGAGATACTATGGCCTAGTGCATTGAAGAGCTTCAGGCCCAGGGGAGGCAGAGTGACTTCTGGCTCTGATACCATCGTGATCTGTCCATGCTGTGGTTTGCTTCTGCAGCAGCTCCTGCCTTATAAATTCATGGAAGAGTTTGTGTTGGAGGGGACCTTAAACCTCCCCCAGCTCCAGATCCCATGGACACCTTCCATAGAGCAGCTTGCCCCAAGCTCCTGTGTCCAACCTGGCCTTGAGCACTGCAGGGATGGGGCAGCCACAGCTTCTTGTCTTGGCACATTCCTTAGCAGCTGTAAAGGATGTGGATGGCATTAGGTCAACTGGAAGTCTCTTACTCCCTTGCTGAGGGGATGTGTCTGCATCCGGGCAGGAGAAATGAGGAGCAGCCCTAAGGGATGGACAAGCTGGGGAGGATCCACATGGACTTCCCACTACCAACCAAACCCATTTGTGTCCTGTGCTGGGAAGCAGGTGCCAGGCTGGGGCCTTGCTGGGGCTTTGCCAGTTATCCTTAGTTTTGGGATTGGATTCCTAAGGCATATGGGACCAGCAAAGCCGGCCACCATCCGGCTTCCCTTCACCAGGAGAAAGTGCATTTCACACAGTTTCTGCATGCTCTGCAGCAGGAATGCCAACGGGATGGGGCTTTGCTCCGGCTCCATCCACAGCCAAGTGTTGGCATTCCCGGTAGGACACAGCCCCACTGCTGCCCCGGCCCTGCCGAAAACACTGGGGCTCTGCATGTGTGCTGCTTCCATGTGCTGGTTTCCAAGGAAACCACTTGCTCTACATGTGTGTCGCTTAACACCCTATTTGCTTTCATTTGGATAAGTCTTTAATTCCTGCGCAGCCCCAGCTCGGCGGGATCTATGAAGCTGTGGATGTATCCTTAGCGCACAAATCCCTCTCCTGCCTGCCTGCCTCCTGCAAAGTCCCTGCCTGCTCGGAGCTAGCTTCCTAAACCTGTGCCTAATTGGAATAGCTGCTTCTTCCTGCAGCAATAATGGGATATATCGCGGCTGCTTCCCTCTAGAAACAATTAGCAGGGAAAACACGACGCGCTGTCATCTGCCACCGGCTCTGCCGCTTTGGCTCCGTTTCGGGTGTTGAAGCAGGGCAGGATGCCTGAGCCCAGCGATGTGGGGTGCAAAGCTGGGGGGGAAGCAATGGATCCAGCTGCAGCATTGACCCCCTGGGGAAGGCAGCACCGCACAGTGATGGTTAAAGGTTGATCGTTAAAGGCCTGGTGAGAGGAATGACTGGGAGAGAAGGGAACGGCACCCTTGGAAGGGGGACCCTTGGAAAGGGGACCTATGTATGAGCCCAGTGGTGACCACGGGTGTGACACTGGTGGGACTCACCATGTGGAAGGGGTGACAAGTTGTTGGGGTGCTTTGCTACCCCTAATTTTCAGCTGTCTTAACCCAAAATGGCTTTTCCTTCCCTCTCCCCCTGCAATGGAAGATGCTGCCCGTATTTTCTGATCTAAACCCACTTTCCTGCTTCCCAAAGCTCCCGGGGCTGCTTCATGGTTGTAAAGCTGAGCAGCTCCCGTGTCACTCCGGGCTGGTTCCTGTTGGAGCCCTGACAGCAGCTAATGCTGTTAGCCCGTGTCGAGGAGTGGTTTCAGCATTAAAATACCCCCAGCACTCGGGCTGCTCCATTGCTCGCAAGGGAAAACCAGCCCAAAGCCACCCAACCTGCATCTGGGGACATGGCTCTGAGGGTTTGCCTGGATTTGGGGGTGATTTTGGGCTGATGGGGGGGATTGGTGCAGCTCGGCTGCTTGCATGGGATGCGACAGCACCTAAGCACCAGGAGATTAACTCGGGTCGTGGAGGGCTTTGCTATCTTTAGGTGGAAGGGGAAGGATTGTGCCTCTTAGGGTGGCCTGCAGGTGATGAGAGAGGAAAATCCCTTGGTCCCAGCCTGGCTTGGGGCCACTGACCCCGGCTCCCATCCCTGTGGGGGTCTGGCCTCACCAGCACCTTTCTAGGCCACAATCTGTCCCGCATTGTGAGCCTGCTGTTAACTTCCCTTGCACTCTATTCTCGTGTTTGCTGTTATTTTTTAACACTTCTTTTTTTCCCCTTTTTCCCCCCTTTTTCTTGCATAAAAGCACTACCCTCTCCCCAGAGCCTGCCTGGAGCGAAGGCATGGTCTGTACAACTGCAATTATTTCCAAGAACAGATGGAGTGAGGAGCAGAAAGTCTGTTAATAGTAATAGAAATGCTACATGTTAACCTGGACAGCACACGATGACAGTCCCATGACTACACGTTCTGTTCCCACCAGCTGGGCTCCCGAGCAGAGACGAGAGCTTCAGAAGCGCCCGCGCTCGGCTCCGCACCCTCCCCAAAGTTAGAGCTCAAATTCCTTCACACTTCCAGCGCAGGGATTTGGGTTGGTTTGGGCTGCTTCTCCCCCCTCCTCCTCCTTCCCATTAAGCGCCAGCAAGGAATAATGATGGGTTTTATGCGGGATGCTCACAGGGATGCAGCTGTGAGGAGCATGGGGAGGGAGGGGGCAGCTCTGCTCCAAGGTCCTCATGCAGTGGCATCATCACAACCCCTTTTCCATGAACACATCTGAATGCATTGCCCCTCTGAAGTGCAAATCATGGAATGGTTTGGGATGGAAGAGACCATAAAGCTCATCCGGCTCCAAGCCCCACCATGGGCAGGGACACCTTCCACTGGAGCAGCTTGCTCCAAGCCCTGTCCAAGCTGGCTTCGAGCACTGCCAGGGATGAAGCACTGATCCAGGCAGGAACTGGTGCACCAGGGCAGCAGCTCCCTGTTGGCTGTGCTCCCAGGCGGGCGGTTGTGTGACTTTGGGATCTTCTCGGTGGCTCTTACGAACTATTTGCTAAATGGGTTGAAATCCTGGGTTTTTGGTTAAACCCGTGCTTGGTGCAGAGGTGGGGGCTGCCGGAGGGGCTGCGCCGTGCCCGGTGCTGCTGGGCCGTGAAAGGAAGGGGCTACATGGAGTGTGGAGGTATGGAAAAACCCCGGCGCTCCATTGCCCCGTTTGCTCAACCCAGGCTTGGGAAACAAGGCAATGGGGTTGGCTCAGCCCCTTTCAACAGTCTGACTGTGCAAATCCCTGCCCGGTGTCACAAGGGACCGGGGGATTTAGGCGCAGAGCTCCGGCTAATTTCAGTGGGAATTGCATGGCTTAATCCTCCAGCCCTTTATGAAACCTCAGCCTCGGGCCGGCTGGAGCAGTGCATGGCACCGCTGGCGAGCTGACAGATGCACCTGGAGGTTTTATTAGGATATAGATCCCTTAATCTGGGTGCTTGCAGGATAAGCTGGTGCCTGGGGTCCTGCCAAATCCGTTGAGATCAGCAGGTTTTCTATCCACAGCCTCCAGAGGTCACTTCAAACCCAGCTCCATCCTCAAAGGACCAAAATACCGCCTCATCTCGTAGCACTGCTGGCACCTTTGGGTGCTGGACACCCTCAGTGGGGACCTGGGGTGGGATCTGGGGTCATAACCAACATCATCTTTGAGTCCTGTGCTGATTGCCCAATTGTCATCACCCACAGAGGTACCTGGGTGCGCAGTGAGGCAGTGCCTTTGCCTTCTTGCAGCTCCCCTGGAGCATCTTCTGGTTAGGTTGGGGTTTGTTAGGTAGAGCTTAACTCCTTGCAACCTCCTCCATGGAGACTGAGGTGTCCAGGCTGTCCTCCGCCACCGCCCCAGGGCTGGAGCTGCATTTGAGTCCTAAAAATACCCCATTCCCATCTCCAGGGATCACAACCTTTGGCAGAAGTCCCCCTTGCTGTGGTGCGTCACTGCCCTGCGCCTCTGTAGGATGTGGTTAGAGGATGGATGGCAGGGGAGGAAGTTCTCTTTGGTGCCTTTTCTTTGGAGGCAGCAGAAACCTTCCCTGGTCCTCTGTTTGAAGAGATTCAGGTCATCCTGGGTGGGTTTGTGAGCATGGGGTTCCCTGGTGCACGTTCACCGCTCACCTTCTGACCATAGCCTCATGGAGTGGTTGGTGTTGGATGGGACCTTGCCCTCAGGGTGCATGCTCCCAACATCCCATGCTCACAGCTCTCCTCTCTTGCAGAACAAGAAGTACGTGCTGATGCTGGTGGATCCCGATGCTCCCAGCAGAGCCAACCCCAGGAACCGCTTCTGGAGGCACTGGTTGGTCACCGATATCCCAGTGAGTGTCCCCCCCAGGTCTGCGTGGTGAGATCCCAGCAGCTCGTGGCATTCCCAAGCTCTGGGGTGCATTGTGTGTTCCTGCCCTCGGGGGGTTGGTTTCCCATGGGATGCACTGTCGGTATGGCAGCATCTTGGTGAAATCCCAAAGGATGAGCGGTTGCGGGAGAAATGGAAATGGTGCTCCGTGTGTAGGTAGGGGAGTGCTTCCTCAGGCTATATAGAGCAAAACTGGTCCAAAAATATTGCTGCTTGGGTTTTTTCCCTCCTTCTTCTCCTAAGGAAGTGCTGAAAAATCCCTGCTTTGAAAGCTCCCCCCCCCCCGCTCTGCAGAGACACCGGCGTTTCAGCCACTTCTTGTGCCGCTTTGTTTTTGGGGTTGAGGAAAGCAGTTTTGGTGAATGCAGTGCCAAATTTTCCATTTCATTTATTTTTTGGGGGTGAGAAAAGCATTTCCAAGCAGGGAAGCAAAGAGGAGCGATATGGGTTTGGGCTGAATTCCTGCTGCATCCCGGTTCGAGCATCCCGGTGTGTGCAGGGCCAAACGGACAGGATCCCATTGCTTTGCTTCCAGAAAGCTTTTGGAAGCACAGTTTGCTCCTTGGCTGCTTGCTTTCAGCATTTAAGAGATGAGGTGTCTGAGCCCTGTATCAATCTAGCGAATAATCTTAGTACTGAAGTCTAATTAAGATATCAATTAATTTGCAGCATGCATTTAACAAGGAATATCTCATCATTCTCCTCTATTATTCTCTGAAATTACTGCTGAGGGCTTTTTGTACAGATACCTTCATTAGGCTTTGTATTGTTGATGGGAATATTAAGCAAATTAAAATTGGATATTAATACTTCCCATGCAGTTCGTAATTGGCTGAACAACATAAAGCATCGGGAAGAATTGCAGAGATTTGTGTACAGGGTTTGGGGGGGGTTATCCCTTAAATCCTTCACAGGAACCTTCTGCATTTCTGACAACAGGGTCCTAAAGGTCTCTCATTAATTCTACTGTTCACTCAATGCAAAGAAGCCCAAGCCCTTGGTCTCCTTTCTGTACGCGGATCCTTGCGAGGCAGTCGCTATGGCCAATTGTGGGTTTCTTTGCTCTTTAGTTGAATATAAGATCACCGAAGAAGGGAAATGCAGGACTCAAACCAGTTCTCCTGTGCAAATAGGAGGGTTGGTTTCTCCCATGGCATCTGGGCAGTTCAGTTTGAAGTATAAAAGCTCCTTACTGGGTCATGCACGAGGGGAAAAAAGGAGATTTGGAGGAGAAGGGCATTTCCATCTCCAGGTGCCTTGTTTCCGGTAGGTGCGGGGCTGACCCCAACCTCACCTATTCCCTAACATCTCTATCATGAGATAAGTATATGTACGTAGGAGCAGGGGGTTGGACTTGATGATCCTTATGGATCCCTTCCAACTTGAGATATTCTATGATTCTATCATATATTTTATATTAAATATAGAGATGATATATAAAAATATAGATAATGATATATATATCCCATATATATATAGTGTGTATATATATCTCACATACCCGCACACATATATGCATATAAATCTCCTTTGCACCATAAGACGCCACCAGTCCCATCGTCACCCTCACAGGGCACCAGGACAGAACCATCTTGCCCCAACCCTGTGGTCAGTCCTCACTGTCCGGGATGCAGAGAGGAGGCTCCCAGCATCCTCCCCCCGGATCAATCCCAAATCTCTTCCGCAATGCCGTCGGCTCCCTGGGCTCAGACACATGGTGTCTCGTTGAAATGCAGATCGTTGGGGGGTATATGGAAGTCTTGGCTCCGAGGAGCTTCAGCTGACAGGCTTATTTGCACACTGGCTCTAAAATAACCGTGTAGGCTTTACATGACACCTTCTGTTGCTTTGGTGCAGAGAGGGGCTTGCAAGTGCCTTTCTCCAGGAGGGACGGGGCAGCCGGTGCCATGGTTTGGGGCTGTGAAAGCATCCCATCACCCCAGCATCACCCAGGCTTTGGTGTCCCCCAGGTTGGAGGGAAGCAGCCCTGGCAGCGCTAAGCCACATTCTAGGTGCTGCAGTATGGCATATCCCCAGGGTTAGGTTTCAGCTCTCCATTTGCTTGCCCAGGTGGGGTTTTGGGGATGGAGCATCCCCATCCCGGGGGTGCCGCTCGCCGTTCCTTACCCGCCGCTGCTCCGATTGTCAAACGCAAGAGATGCTTTCAGTCCCATTCAAAATAATTTAAATAAGAATGTTGCTACAAAGTGGAATAATATCTTTTGATGAATGTTTTTAAAGCCCTTTAGGTTTTCATGGTAATTTGCAGTGTAAAATTATTTAGAGATAAGAGCCAAATTAGCTCTTATAGGCGGAGGTCGATATGTCCCGTTATCCATGCAAGCAGTGTTTAAATATAATCAGCCTTTACTCTAATGCAGCATAATTGTTCATTTGAAATAGCTTTTTTTTTTTTTACTTCTCTTTTTTTTTCACTCCATTCAATGAGTCATTAAAATATTCAAAGGATAATGCAGTGAATTGGAAATGAATTTATCACATTATCCTGTATATACTGTAGAGCATCAGGTAACTAGGCAGAGTCGGAACCGGTTTACAGAGCAATCCAGTAAACAAGGCTTTCCATTTTGCATTCAGCGGGGGAAAGAGAAGAGAAGGGAGAAAATACTGCCCTTCAAATGGAAAGCTTTCCGTCTTTATTCCCCCTCCTCGGGGAGGAGGAAGGGGGAGGGAGAGCAGCGAATTTGTACTCCACCAAAGCCTCGCTGCTTTAACTTTATTTTTATCAAAATATGTTTGTAACAGAAAGTCGTTATGGAAACCAGTTCTGCCAGCCGGAGGAATCCGGCGCCAGGCTGGAGCCGAGCGGGACCCAGGAGCCATGGGATGGGGAAACTGGTGCTGGTTCAGCCTGGAGAAGAGAAGGCTCCTTAAGCAGAGACCTTGGAGCAGCTCCAGGGCCTAAAGGGGCTGCAGGAAACCTGGAGAGGGGCTTTGGATAAGGGATGGAGGAACAGGAGAATGGCTTCAACTGCCAGAGGGGAGATGGAGATGAGCTCTTGTGCAGAAGCTCTTCCCTGTGAGGTGCTGAGCGCTGGCACAGGGTGTCCAGAGAAGCTGTGGCTGCCCCATCCCTGCAGTGCTCGAGGCCAGGTTGGACACAGGGCTTGGAGCAAGCTATTCCAGTGGCAGGCACAGGGATTGTGCCTGGATGAGCTTTAAGGTCCCTTCCAACCCAAACTATTCCATGATTCCAAGTGTGTCAGATGTGGCTGAAGTAGAGCTATTCCCACCCCATCACCATGGCACTGAACACCTTCTCCCCCCACAATGCATGCAGTGCGGTTGCTCCTATGGCTTTGCAGGGCAGGGTATGATTCCCTTGGGTTGCTGGACCTGTGCAGGGGGTTCCAGAGCATCCCTGCTTGGTCCCAAAGGTCCCGGCACCACCAGCATCTTCTCCTGCTCCTGCGGTTGCCTTTGTCAGCGCGTCTCTCCTCGCCGGCTGATAAACAGGCTCTGGGTTGCAAGTGTCACCATAGAAACAGGTGCTATCTTAAGCAAACAAGGGCTTTATTAACCTTAAAAGTTATGGGATTTTTGCACAATTAGAGGCTGGGGAGGGAGCTCCGGGGGGATGGCTGCTCGCCAGGCATGCGGCTCCAGTGCACATCCAGGCCCCATCCCAAAGGGACCCCGGTGCTCCACAGCTAACTTTTCCCCTCGTAGTGTGTTTGTGCAGCGCATGGTTTGGGAGTCTGCAATGTGCTTGGATTCAGTACAAATAACAGAGAGCAGCTGATAATTGCTGGCTACTGTCACTCTGCTCCTGCGGCCGTGCTGGGGATGCTTTGGCAGAGCACTTGTGATCTGGGAGCATTCAGCATCCCCGCAGCACCAGCTCTGGCAGTGAGGAGAAAACTCTCATGGGGCAGGGGATGCTTTTTATTGGGTGAATCGATGCTAGTGAGGAAAAGAAACACCTTTGGGTATCCTGCAAGCAGGAGGGGTCCTCATTCTGGGAGATGCTGGAGGACCAGGGAAGGTTTCCCATCCAGCATCCATGGTCCCCATGTCCCTAGGTCATTGACTGGCTTGACACCATGGGATCAGCAACCCAGTGGGATCTGCTGCCCTGCATCCAGGGCAGATGTAATAGTGCTGGGCTGTTGTTTCTCCACACTGCTCTTTCAACTCTGCTGTTTGGTGATTGAACCGAGGGTTTGAAAAGGAAAGAACAGAGAGAAACGTTGGTTTAATTGATGACTTGGATCCTTGGAATAGTCTGTTCCCTGGTGAGAGTTTCTCTTGCTGCTGGTTAATGAAGCCTTTATCAAGGAGGAAATAAAGAAGCAGAAGAGGTTGCTGCTTGGGTGTAGTTTGGTTTGCTCTTCAAGCTGCTTTGGTCCTCTGGAGGTGCATGGCAAGCTCATGTCCCCCAATACACCTCACCCCAGCAGTGGTGGGAGCCTTGGCACTGCTGCCTTTGCCAGGCCCTGCTGCCAGCCCTTGGTGCCCCTCATGAGTTTTGTGTTGAACAGGTTTCCCGTGAGCAGTATCCCAAGTTGAGTGTCAACCGCTATTATTCACGCTCGGCAAACAGATGGGGTTTAATTGCTGTTACTGTCAGGCTCTCAGCAAATATCACATGAAGAGGGCTCTTTGGCTAATTGTTTTAAGATAAGAGTTCAGAAGCGATGTACAGAGATCACAGATGTGGTTTAGAGAGCAAAGTGTTTGCATTACCTTTAAACATGGTCTTTAGGCAACAGCAGCAGGGTCAGGGAGTGAGTGTACGCTGCAAAGCCACCCCAGGGCCTGGGGAAGGAGAGAAGGGTGAGAGCCCAGGGTGAGCAGGAGGTGATGAAAGTCTCTTTGCACAAGCGCATTGATTGCACCAGCACATCTGCTTGCACAAGAGTGTGGCTTTGCATAAGCACTTGTGTTTGCACAGCACCATGGAGTTGGTCGCTGTGCCTCAGCCTCTTCACTGCAGTGAAGCCCCTTCCCTGTGCCTCCTTTTCCACTCTTGGAGCAATGACATGACTGCTGGTGCCTGCTCCGCTGCCTGTCCTTGGTCCTTGTGCTTCCCTTTGCTGCTGCATCAGTCCCGGGACGGCACATCCCTTCCTGTGCTCTTCCATGGGGCAAACTCACCCTTCAAACCTGCAGTGTGCAAGAGGGTTAATCCCAGGGCTGCATCCCTTCAAATCCCATCTTGCTCGCCCTTGTGAGCTGCTCTGGGCTCTTACAGAGCTGCTGCTCACATTCGTGTTCGCCTGCCTGGTAATTAATGCTCCCAGGTAATTACACTCCCAAACCCCCTGAAAAGCTGCCACTAAGCAGCTCCCCCCGGGATGCTGTGAGTGCTGAAAGCACATGGGGGGATGTACGATGGCTCTGCTGTGTCTTGGGGAATGGCAGAGGGGATGGGGCTCCATTGCTGGGACTGAGCACACCTTTGCTTGCTGCAGGCTGCTTGGCAGAAGGAGGAAAGCCCCATCCATCCTGGCCTTGAACACGTCCAGGGGTAGAGTGCTGCCCCATCCCTGCAGTGCTCAAGGGCAGGTTGGACACAGGGCTTGGAGCTCCCTGCTCTGTGGAAGGTGTCCCTGCCCATGGCAGAACTGGATGAACTTTAAGGTCCCTTCCAGCACAAACCATCCCAGGGTTCTATGATTCTCTGATTATGAGGGCTGCAAAGAGGCTCCTGTAGCCAGGGGCTGCCTGCAGTGAGCTGCTCAGAGCATATCCACCCAGCCCAGCCCCATCCCATGGATGCTTCTGACTCTTTTCACGCCCCCCGTTGCACAGGGATGAATTCAGGGTGAAGCTGCAGTGCTGAAGCATTCAGCACCCAGAAACCCATTTGGTTTGGAGGTTAGTTGGGATGTCGCGCTCACTGGGAGCTGCCCCATGAATCGGTCCCTCTGCCTTCATCTCTGCAGCAGGTACCTTCATCCCGCACATGGGAATTAAGGTTCTTTCCTTGATGCTTCTATTTCATTTAACATGCAAAGGCTAATAATTTGTCACAATTCAATAACGCAGAGGTTACAAACACGCTCGCTGCTGTTTAGTTAAACAATGGTTTGTTAATTAGCTGCTCTTAATGAGAGAAGCAATCAGCTAAAACACACCAAAACCAGATGGGGGATATTTGGTGGATTAATCCTGTTTTCCAGCTGAGATGCTCCTGGCTCCATCCCAAGCCACTTCCCAAGCCACGGAGCAGGTATCAGTGTGCTGAGGTGGATCACGGCCCGGCTCAACCGGGGCTGATGCTCTGCCTCATTGCCTCTCGCTCATCACACGTCCCCAGAATGACTTTTGTGGCTCTCTCCTGCTTCTCTGTCCCTCCAGCTCTGCAGCCTAGCTCCCTGCCTGTTAATCTAAGGTGGTTGAAGGGGGAAAGAACAAGATCAAGAGTAAAGTTGTGCTGATGCGATGAGTTTGGGGCAGTTTCACACATCCCCATCAGCCGGAGCCGGGCTTTGATTTCACTGCTGACCCCATGAGAACACTTTGCTCCCGTTGCTGCTGTATCCCGGTGCCCTGGGGATATTTCATGTATAATCTATGGAATGAGCCCAGGGATGGGACTTCTGTTGTCCATATCCCCCGCGAGCATCCGGGGAACGGCCACAGGAGAGCGTTGGCTCCGTGCGCTCGCCAGGTCTACCTTGCGGGAGAGACGCTCATCAGTGATTAATCGGGCATGTGTGGCTGTGTGGGAGCGAGTTGTGTTGGAGGAGGGAACTCCTACAGCACCCCGGTCATGAATCATTTGAAAGGCAAATTTGTGCAGTTACCAAGGGAACGGAAGAAAGGAAGGGACTTCCCTTGCCGAAATGACTCCGCTCTGATGCGGTTGAGAAAATCGCTCCCAAAAAAAAAGGATTAAAAAAAAAGAAAGGGAAAAGAAAAAAAAAAAGAAAACCCAACCCCGGCTCGAAGCTGTGACTAAGCAGCACAAGTTATGTAAAGTGCTCACTGGGAAGTGCAGGGGAGGGACAGCACATCCTGCCGCTGCCCACGGTGGGGGGGGGGCGGCTGCCGGCCCCCATCCTGCCTCCTTTGGGAGTGGGGGCGATGCCGCGGTGCTGGGCTGCTCCTTGTCGTGCTCATGAAGATGCTGAGGCTGGTCCTCGTCCTTGGTGCCTCTCGTGGAATGGGGCATCATCACCAGGCTGGGGGCAGGCACTCGCGTCCCCACCTCTGCATCACCCTCAGCCCCAAGGAGTTGGTGCTGCAGCCAGGAAAAATGTCCTTGTTCCAGGCACTTTTGGGGTGCTCTTGGGGATGTGCGCCCCACATCACCATCAGCCAAATGGGAGTGTGGAGCTGGGCTCTCTCCGCACGGATCAGGAGGATGCAGGAAGTGATGCCACAAACTTCACAGTAGGTCTCGTGGTGATGCTCTTGTCAGCAGGAGATTCAGCACATCCCTGCCAGGGCTGAGGGTGGGATCCTCTGCTCTGCTTCCCATGGGAGCTCAGGCAAGGGCCACATACTCAGTTTGGGGCTTAGCATCTAAATTTGATGCTGCTCATCCAAACTGAAGGATGCTCATCCAGTCTGAGGGATGCACATCCAGACTGAGGGATGTGCACCCAAACTGAGGGATGCTCATCCAGACTGAGGGATGCACATCCAAACTGAGGGATGCACACCCAGACTGAGGGATGTGCACCCAAACTGAGGGATGCTCATCCAGACTGAGGGATGCACATCCAAACTGAGGGATGCA
>JASSUY010028757.1:0-20814 GCA_032466535.1 Forpus xanthops | reverse complement strand
CCCCCCACACTGAGCCATGCCCTTCCCCTTCATCCCCCCACACCAGAGCCATGCCCTTCCCCTTCATCCCCCCACACCAGAGCCACCCTCAGGCCCTCCTCCTCCTCCAAACCCAGCGTCACTTCCCACACCAGCATCCGCCGTTATCCCACCGGCACTGAGGAGGCAGGGGATGCTCATGGGAGGTCCTGGTTGGATCCTGTGTGGGTTGAAGCCCACCACAGCCCTCCCCTCGGCGGGCAGCAGGGTCAGGTTGACTCATCTGGCAACCAGCTCCTCCGTGTGCTCGCCTGCAGTTGCAACACCGCCGGGATATTAAACCCATGCAGCCATGAGCCCGGCATCCACGCGGCTCCCTAACACCCCCCCGGGGTTGCTATCAACATCCCTGTTCCGAGCAATGGCAGACAGCATTTATCACTCCGGGTTTACAACCGTGGCCCAGGGGCTGGGGATGGGCTATAGCCATGCAAGGATGCAGCCCCCCACCGTGTGCGCCTGGTGCTGCTCCAGCTTTCAGCCACTGCAAGCAGAAGCAAGGCAGAGCAGTGTCGACATCAGTCCGAACTTGCACGGCCCCTTCCATAAGCTGAGTTACAGGAGGGTTTCAGTCAAACAGGGCAGTTTCCTCACTTCAGCAAACCCTGACACTTCTCCACCGGGGATCCCAGAGGGAAAGGGGCAGCAGGAAAACTCCTTCCTTGGCAAGCCAGCCGCCCTCAGCTCCCGAATCCATCACTGCGAGTGTCATGGCCAAGCCACGTCCCGCAGGCTTGGCTGCACGGCTGGGCATGGAGCCCAGCATCCCGCATCCCGATTCCCCCATTCCCGGCTTTCAGAGCGCAGGTACTTCAATAAAACACATGAAACCTCCTCCTTTCCCAACAGAAGGGTTTGGGCTGAGGTTTCCAAACCATCCGAGTGTCATCACAGCCTCCACCCCAGAGGCATGGACCCCTCACCTACATCCATAAGGAAAGGTGCAGACAGGCACCGTGTGTGCCAGCAACGCCTAAGCCGGGCAGGAATCTGTCGCTCACTGGAAATCCACCCAGCAGAGCCTCCCTCTTTTGAAATGGGATATTCTGGCACTGGAAACACCATCCTTGAACTTCCAGGAGGGAGCAGGAGCCCGGGCTCTGCATCCTCGGTGCTTTGGGTTATTAAATGCAGCATTTTGTCCCTGCTGCTTTCACGTTCCTAGATTAAAAAAGCTCACAAAGAGCCCAACACAGAGGTGATTTAGGTTTATTTTGCTTACTTAATAACCCTATAGCACGTCCTTCCCCGGGGCATTAGGGTGTATCAGACAAGTCATTGAAATTACAGCCGTGCCTGATATTTATTCTTTAATATATTTTTATGGGAGCCTTCCCCATTTATAGCAATCCAGCAGAGAGCCAGACCATGCCAAGGAGCTGTAATCACTGCCTGATAATCCTCAGGGTGAATGGCTGGGGATGCTGACCCCGGGAAGCTGGAGCAGGGGCTCTTTGGAGCCATGTTCCAGTGGTCACGTTCCAACCTGCTCACCGTATCCTGCTCCATCCTGATCATTGGGGACCCCTTGAGCTGCTTCTGCTCCTTGAGGACCCTTGGGTTCAATCGAGCCCCAGTTCAGGTTTGAGGATGAGGCTGTGTAGAGCATCAGCGTGTACTCGTGCAGCAGTACCTATCTGGTGGGCACTGCCTGATGAGAAGTGGTGTCCTGGCAGGATGCTGGGGTTAGAAGCACCCAATTCCAGTGCTCGTAACCGTGTCACTCCACAGACAGGCAGATCCAGGAGCTGTGCAGTACCACCCCCTTGGGTTCACCCACTGAGGCCTTGGATCTGCCCCAAAGAGAAGTTCTGTGCAGAGAGAAATGTGCCTTTTCCACTCTTTCTGTACCTGTGTGTAGCTTGGATGGAGTTTATCCAACCTCCATGCACAGACTGACAGTGGAAGAGCCAAATAGCACCAGCAATGCTGGAAATCCAGGAGGGTTAAAGGGAATTAAAGTCCAGGGCTTGGGCCATGGGTAATTTGGTGTTTGCAGCTGGGCAATGGCACGCATCTGGCTCGGCAGGACATGGTGCTGCAGCGCGCATCCCTGGAGCCTGCTGGTTCAATCTCCTGCTATTAATCATTTGCATGCATGGAAAGCAAAGTGTCTGGGCCGTTAGGAGTCAGGCTGGAAGCACGGGATATCCGTGTTCCGGTGGTGGTGAGATGCTGGGAGCGTCCCTGCCTCCAGTCCAGGGCTGCATCCCCAGCTGAGCCAGGGGACTGAAAGTGGCTCTGAGCAGGAGCCAGGAGCCCTGAGTCACCCCCAGGATCCAGGAACGGTGGCTATGGGGAAGCACCAGCAGGCTGAGGATAACATCTGGGATTGGGAAAGCTGGTCTGGTTCCAGCGGGAAGGGGAGATTTCTCTGGATGGGGCTTTTCTTCCATCAGCTCCTTCCATGTCTTTGTCATTTTCTCTTTCTACTGATTCCTTTAGATGGAAAGAACACAGCCATTCAGTGGCATCAGATTGGCGTAACGGGGTGTAGCATCTATAATAAAACCAGGATTTGCAGGGAATGGGCTGACAATTTCCTTTGGGCTTGATGATGATTGGAAAAGCAAGGGAGACCCTGGCAGGGAGAGGGTTGGAGCAGGAGGGCTCTGATCCATCCCATGCCCCAGCACAGGGATCAGCATGGAAGAGAGCTAACATGCGAAAGCCGGGGAAATGCTGGAGTTTGGGAGTGCTGGGAGCCATCCGGGCCTACCCTGCTCTCCATGCAGAAATAATTGGAGGGAGAGTTTCTCTTGGACCAGGTTTTCCCTCACATGCTCTTTGTCGGGAAGCAGGATGAGCCTGAATGGTCCGGTGAGCTGCGGTAGGAGCAGTGCTGGTTTGGGTGGACAGGAGGCAAACCCGGAGGGTGCACATTGCCCTGCAAGGACGTGGGTGAACAGATCCGTGTCCATCTTACTCCTTTACTCCATGTTCCAGGCTCTGTTCCGCCTGCAGGAGCCTGGGTTCCCATCCCGGCAGCTCTGCCTTTCCCGGGATGCTCCTGAGAACCAATTCATAAATCCTGACCTCATTAGAAAGATCACAGAAAGAGAGAAAAGCAAATCTGGGCTCCTGGCTGCGCCGGCTTTGAAGCTGCCTTCCCCCCTGTCAAGCCTGCGTGCCATAAGCGAGCAGCGCAGGAGGAGCCCTGTTTGTTCGGGGATTAACTTCCCCACTTGGCTAATTGCTGCTTAATCACATCACCACCTCGCCTGCTCCCCATGGGACGCAGCTCCCAGCGCCCCAATGGCTCCCATGGGGTCCTATGGGGTCCCCGTTGCGCGTGGGTCCAGGCTGGGGCGTGCTCCCAGCCAGGCACAGCAGCCCAGCCCCGCTCTGCTGCCGGGTCCCATCCGTCATCTGTTTGTCCTGGTCCCCTGCCAGTGATTGTGCCGATTCCCACACCCACTTTCCATAACCCTCCATCCTCGCCCGGGCGCATCGCTGGCGCTCTCGCCACCCAGCCCTTTCCCCTCCTCTCCGATGGGATCAGACACGTTCTGGAGAGGGGGAAGAAAGGAAAGGAGGGGGAAGGAAAAAAAAGGGAGATCAAGAGGCAAACAGAATGTGACTCATTGCTTTCTTCATTCATTTGTATTTATTTATTCCCTCCCCTCCGTGCTGCGATGTGCTGGCCGCAGAGAGCTGCAGTGTCCAGCTTGGCAAAGCAGTGTTGGGAATGGGGTGGGAATCATTTCCTTCACTCTTTTAGCCAAGGGGAAGAGCGCGGAGAGGAGCTCCTGGCACAGAAACTGTGTGGCACAGACTTTTAAGGTTGTCCAGGTCTCCGCGTGAGCATCCCGCCTGCATCCCGCGCCCCAGCAGCACAGCATGGACCGGAGGGTGGAAATATCGAATTCCACCTCCTACACTGTGTCCTCGGCAGGGGAAAGAGAAAGAGAAGATAAAAGGCTGGGAAGCTCAAATGGTGTCATTAGGAACTATTAATGCTCTCATAAAAGGGCATTAATAAACACGGCAGCTCGGCAGCGTCCATTAGCTCTGCTCCTGGCAGGGATCTTGGGGATGAGATGCTCCCCTCACCCTCGTTTCAGCACAGGGGCACGGGGCTGGAGCAGGGGTTTATTCCTCCCTGCTGGCAGAGCCCAGCACCACATCCTGCTCATAGTGGGGTGGCAGCTGGCAGGAGCCCGTCCTGCAGCCGGCAGCTCTGCCCACTGCGCGTGGTGCTCTGCACAAGAGCTGTTTACTGCTAAATAAACCGAGGCAGGGTTTAAAGTGCTCATCCCCAACTTTCTCCCTCCCGCCCTCTTCCTGTTCTCGGCTCTTAAAAGGAGCTTTATCCTTTGACCCTCCCATCCCCGCGGCAAACCAGAACCCACTGCATCTCGGGGCGAGCAGGCAGCCCACATCAGCAGGCAGCAGAACAGGGAGGAGGCTCGGCCTCTCCCGATAAGCCCATGGCAAAGCCAGGAATAGCAGCGAGGTCCCTGCATGGGAGCAGCCCTACCAGGAGCAGGGAAAAGCCTCAATCCCTGCCTTTGAAGAGCAGGGGGCTGGCAGCCGGCCCAGCCGCACCGAGAGCTTGGGGCGTGCTGCGAGCTTCCCCTGCCAGCCTGGACCAGCACATCTGGGCAGAGCACAGCACAGCACAGCTGGCTAGAGCAGATGTGCACATCTGGATGGAGGAGGGCTGCGCAGCGGCTGGGCAGAGCCGGCTGGCACGGGTGGATGGGCGGGTAAATGCATCTGGATGGAGCGGGCACGCACATCTGGGCAGGATGCGCTCACACATCTGGGCAGACGAAGCGGGGAGGCAGCAGCCCCATGGCCTCATGTCCCCCATGGCACATCCAGGGGTGCTTCTCCTTCGGCTTTTCCTCCTCCTGTGGACCAAAGCACCCAAACCTGCCAAGTCACTGCCCAAACTCTCATTGTCCCACTCCATTTGGGATATTCTTGGCTCTGGCTGCCAAGGTGATGAGCCGGCCATGGGCAGCCAATACCCAAGGACCACGAGCAGGAACGTGGCTTCCCACTGGCCTCAGGCTCTCAGGAGGCTGTCACCACTGGTGACTCCATGCAGAGCCTGGATCCCAAAGATCCCAAACCAAGTTCCCCGCGTGCCCTTTTGCTTCCAGTTATCTGCTGCATCTCCCTTTTCCTTTTCGGGTAAGAAGTCCCAGGGCAGGTTGGGACGGAGGAGCCCAGGCAGGGTGCGTGTGTGGGCAGGACTGGAATAACGGGTGCTGTAGGAGAGGATTTAGGAGCACTGGGGGGTGAGGCTGGGAATAGCACAGCAGGTCAGGGGTGAGGTGGCTTGTGCAGGGATAGGATGTGGCCAGAGGTCTTGCCGCTGCTCCTGGCCATTAATCACATTCCAGTGGGATGCTCAGTGGTCTCGGCAAAGCCACCCTCCTCCAGGGAAGCATCCCAGGGCAGGGATGGGGATCCAAGCGCGCTGGTGATGGAGCGCCAGGCAGGAGTCTTGGTTGAGAACGAAAGCACCACAATGGAGCAAAGCTTTGCCATCACCATCATCCTCCACTGTCAGCCCCTTCCCACCCGGCATCATTCCCCCTTCCCAACGCCACGGTGAACCATGTGTTGGAAGCCACATCCCTGGGGAGCAGCCGGGGGGTGGCGGGGGGGTCTGTCCCTCCGTGTCCTTCTGGGGGCCCTGTAGCATCTCCCCTCTTTCTCATTGTCCTTTCAGGGTGCGAACCTGAGGACTGGGGACGTCAAAGGGCACATGCTGACGGGTGAGTGCAGCCCCACGCAGGGTGATGGGGTCTCCTGCTGGGCCAGGACAGGAGGGGGGACTCAAGGGGCTCCCATGGGGCGCAGGTGGGCACTGTCTGAAATGGAAGCTGCTTTCTCTCTTCTTTGTAGTGGTTTCAGAGCTCCCTGGTGGTTGGAAGGGCTCCAAAGCGGTGCAGAAAGCAGGGGCATACATTCAAAAAGAGAAACAGGAGATAAAAGCGGGTGAATCCCAACACCCTCTGTGATGTTGCACGAACAAAGGCTCTGAGTTCCAAACAAGCCAGACACTGCTCATGGAGTTTACATCCCAAGGGAATGAGGCCGGGGGTGACCGATGCTGGAGGAGCTTCAGCTGCTTGGCCCTTGGCACTGTGTCCTCCCATCCTCAATGCAGGGCAAGGGGGTGCACAGGGGGGATCTCCCCAGAGCTGTCTGTGAATGGGAGATGTTCTAAAGTCAGACCCCTTTCTGGCAGTGCTCAAGGCCAGGTTGGACACAGGGCTTGGAGCACTCTGCTCTATGGAAGGTGTCCCTGCCCATGGCAGGGTTGGAGCTGGAGGAGCTTTAAGCTCCCTTCCAATGCAAACCAGGCTGGGTCCTGCGATCCTATGACCTGGGAGCTGTGTGCTGCTCGCTCCCGCTTCCGCTGGTTGTGAGCTGGGGATGTGCCCACCTACAAGCAGGGGATGCAGCGAGGGGAGGCATCAACACCAAACTGCCTGAGAACCGCTGCTCCCACCGCAGGAGGACTTCAAATACCGGCAGCTGGAGCTCAGCCCGGCCCCCAGCCCCTGTGGGGCAGCAGCAGGGTGAGGGGTGCAGGCCGTGCCCCAGCAGGGCACTGGGGGTCCCAGCCCATCCCTGCAGCCCAGGGGAGCCTGCACCCAACACGGTGGGGATGAGGAGGGTATGGCAGGGATGGGAAGGGTGATGCGGGAGAGGTCAAGGTGCTCAGCACAGGAGCACCCTGGGGCTCTCAAGTTGAAAGAGGAGGAGAGGCGGTGGCTGGCAGGGCGAGAGGTTGGAGGTGGGGTGGTTTGGGAACGGGAAAACAGGAGCTGACCCCGGGCAGAGGGGGGGATCCGGGCAGCGATAAGGGAAAGGGGTTTTGGGCTGCCCCTACCCATCAAACACCCAAGCTGCCCCGTGTTTTCTCCCTCCTGCTGGGTGAGAGAACCGACCCCAGCCTGGAGGGATGTGGTGCACACATGGCTGTGGAGTGAAGAGGGATGCTCAGCCCTTATCTTCCGCTTCCCCAGATTATGTCCGTCCCACGCCGCCTCCCCGTAGCGGGTACCACCGCTACCAGCTCCTCCTGCACGAGCAGCCCGAGCACGAGGCCATCACCCTGAGCCCCGAGGAGCGCTTCTCACTGGGTAAGGAGCAGCCGTGCCCATTCCCTGGTCCCACACCATATCCCAAAGGGGCTTTCCCAGGGGGAATGGGTAACGCCGCACGTTGGCGCATTCCCAAAGTGCGATGTTGGGATGCTCATTTGCTGCAAAAGGGTTTCAAATCCTTATATGGGACGTGGTTGGGTGTTAAGCCCTTGGCATAAAAGGCTGGTAACGGCCTGGCTAGCGGGATCGGAAGCCAGGAGAGGTCTCCTGGGCTGTGAATGCCATTCAGTCCTTGCTGGAACCAATTCCCCCTGAGCCAGGGGAGTTTCGCCACCTCGGAGGGCGCAGATAAGGATCAGACATGGAGAAGGTTTAGCAAGGGATTGCTCAAACCCAGCTGACACAACGCTCACCAACTCCCAGCTCCCTCCACCCCGGCGCAGAGCTGCTGCCTCCTGCAATGTGCACAGCAAGGATGGAGGCAGGAAGCTGAGACCAGGGCAGGATGGGACCATCCCTGCTGCAAATGCAAAGGTGTATTCGTGGTGCAGGGGGAGCACGGGCACTGCAGCTCACACGGCCTCAGCAAAGGGACATTTCCCAACTTTCCCATTGGGACCGCATGCGCGGGGCTCGGCAGACAGGGCAGGATAGTGCCTCCCGTCCGGGCCGCCCTGACTCACCCCTGCCTCTGCTCACCAGCCCTGCACATCCCAAGGGACAAAAGGCACCTCCGGAGAGCTCATCCCTGGATCCCTGGGCCAGGAGACCCCCAGATCCCGGCCGGCACAGGGCTGTGATGCTCGTCCAGCGGCCAGGCCGGGCTGTGGCTGCTGCTGCTGCGAGCCTCTCTGTGGGTTATCTCTGCTCTTCAGTTGCTTTCTGGCTCATTAGCTCTGCCTCTTAATGAATGCATGGAGGCCACCCCCCTGCCAGAGGAGTGGGGCATGGCCCTGTCCCCGTGTCCCTGAGAGGTCAGAGGAGGGGCTCTGCTGCTGTCACCCAGGGCCATGCACTGCATCCCCGTGGCAGCATCCCAGGGCTGAGGATGGAGCATGGGACACCCATCATGAGCCCTCGTGTTAACGGGATGTGCAGTTCCAGGTCCCCAAATCTCATACCCAAAGGGGTTCAGCCACCGGGTCCACATGGAGCTCTTTGTCCCTGCTCTGTGCCCCACGTTGTCTCCATCCTACCCTGAAGTTTCTCAGCCCTTCCCAAGCTCCCTGGGAAAGAGCCATTAAAAGAGCAGCGGATGTTTTCTTCTGAGCATCAGTGGAGGCTGTTATTTAAGTACTTGGTTGAAGGTTCCTTTTAACCATTTCACTGCTGCACATGGGCTTGGCCCCTCCAGTTAATGTCCCCTTTAATTCCCAGGGCATAAGCCCTGAAAACAGCCACAGGATGAGATTTTGGTGTCTCAATGGCTTTAAATGAATCCATCCTCAAGGAGCACAGTGGGACAACCACCATTGAATAATAGCCCCCGTGGGGTGAAGGAGAAAGGAGAAAACACCTTTGGTAGAGCATGAAAACAAGGGGGATGCTGCCTGTGACCCCAGCAGCCCACGGGTGAGGAGCTCATCCGGCTCCTCCGCAGCTCTGCCTCGGTCCTGTCCTGCGGTGCAAGAGGAGCATCCTGCATCCCGCATCCCTGTGCTGCGCACTGCCAGCGCCGTGCCATGCACCCGTCCCTCCGGCAGCTTTCCCACTGCTCGAGGAGACCACGGAGCTCCGTGAGAGGGTTCTGTCAGTGCTCAGCTCCCGCAGAAGCTCCCTCCTGGAGCCTCAAGGGTGAGGCAGGAACGATGCTGGGAGCGGAGGGCTGAAGCGGGACCGCGGTGTGTGCCCGGCGGGGTGACAGGAGCTCGGCAGCGGAGCCAAGGGGCCGGAGCCTCCAGAAGAGGGCACTAAACCCGGTCCTGCCCGAGAGCCCTCTCCTGCTCCCCGGAGTGGAAGTCGAGGGCTGATGGGCAGCGTGGAAATGAATGTGTGCTTCTGCAGCGCCGGCAGCTGCCAAGGAGGGCCCCGTGTCCCTGCAGTGGGGATGGCTCCGTCGGGTGCTGTGCCCGAGGGTCACCCGCAGCGAGGGGGCAGCGGTGGAATGGGGGCTCACAGCAGAGCCCCCCCCGGGGCGTCTCTTGAGCAAAGGGCTTTGTCTCATCAGGAAGAACCCAAAGCTCTGCTCCTGATCCATCCCTGCGCCTGCAGCCTCTCACCCTGTGCCCTCAGGCAGAGAGCGCTCTTGCAGCCTCAGTTTCTCCACCGCAGTGTGATTCACTCCACGCTCTGTCACTGAGCACCCGCTCTGTGCCCCCTTGGCACCCGCAGTGAAGACCCATGGGGTGTCTCTGGGGCGCTGGTGGTGATGCAGAGTGAGGGTCCGGAGCGCAGGATGAGGGCTCATGGTCTGCAGGACCACGCAGGGTGAATTCAGGCGCCAGGAGAGCCCCGGCCATGGTTGGGACCATGTCCAGCGCATGGGACGCTGCTCCTTGGCCACCTCCTGCCTCTCCCTTGTGGGAACTGTAATTAGCACGAGGTCATGAGGGTTAATTGCACACGATGAGCGGTTCCGCTCCTCCTGCCTGCTGCGTCCCAGCGCTGGATGCCCACCAGCCCTGCGAACACGTGGAGATGGTCCCCACCGTCCCCAAACCTCCTCCTACCCCGGAAAGGTGTTTTACAGCTGGGAACGGCCTTTGCCCCGCAGAGATGTTGGGAAGCAGAGTCCTTTGGGCACCAGGCCCCGGGGATGAGCGCAGCCTAACTCCCTTCCCACGGCTCCATCCCTCTCCATCACATCGGGGCTGCAGCATTGACTCATGAGCAGACCTTGTGCGCCTCCGATCCACCCAGCTGGAAAATCGGGTTGGACTGGGCCCCATGGGGAGGGAAAGGCTGCGGCGGGGATGGGAGGAAGCGAAGGGCTGTGGGGAGCACCCGCTCCCAGCCCCAGTCCATGGGTGTCAGTTAATGGGGACCAAGCAGCCGGTGGCCTCCCGCCTACCTCTGCTGGGACATCATTAATCTCTGCAGGAAAGCATCAGGGCTCCTCTCAGCCCCGCTGATGAGGATGATAAATTATGGCTGGCAACGCTGCGGGTGCGTAAGGAGGGGGGGACCGCTCCTTTTGGGGGGTGAAGCAGCCCCATGCACTCAGTGCCTCTGAGAGCAGAGGGTCCCTGAGCGCCCTACAGCACCCTCGTGCCTCAGCTGCCCCATGTGGTGCTCAGGGATCAGGGTGTCAGAGGGTGCTCCTCTTCCTCCAGCAGGTGCTCAGGTAGGAGCCAAGCACAGTGGGAAATGAGCTTGAACATGGACCGAGCCACAGATACAACATCCCAGTGGTGGGAATGGTGACCCCAAGAGCTGCATGGTCCCAGTGACTCGGTCCCCAGTGCTGTGGATGTCTGGCAGGGGATGTCACCCCATGCCAGGGATGCAGGATGCAGGCAGGAAGGGATGCACCCAAGGCACTGGATTTGGCGTGAGGATCCCCGGGGCTGGTACCCACTGTGTGCATCCCCCGGGGCTTCCCCTGGGGCCAGTCCCTGCACCCCAGTGTGATGGCAGGTAGGAAAGTAGGTCAGGAAAAACCCGGCCCCACAGAGCCATGAGAGCCGGGCCGGTGCCTGCAGCCCTGCAGCAGTGCTGCCTCCCCCTTTCATCCACAGCCCTCCCGAGGCCTCAGCACCAGCCCGTGGAGCCGGGGGAGCCCCATCTCGCTCTCACCCCACTCCCATGGGCACCGTCTGCTCCCTCTGCGGCTTCCCCAGTGCTTTGAAACCCAATGGATGAAAGGTTGGGGGTGCAGTGGGAGCATCCCCCCCCCCGGGACCCCTTCCCCTGGTGCTGCGCTCATCAGTGTCCCCCGAGATGGAGGGGATGGGGGATGAATCGAGGCCCTGGAGCGAGCGGCTCCCTCCTTGCCAGGGGTGTTGTGTGGGGATGGAGGTGTTTGTGGCACACACTGGGGCACAGTGGCCATCACCGTGACCATGGCCTGGCTTGGCAGTGGTGCTGCAAACCCAAAGGCCCCTTGGGGTCCTGTGTGGGGGCATCTCCCCCACCTTCGGCTTGGGATGCAGCAATGAGCAAAGCTGATGGAAACACAGCCCCACGGCCCGGCTGGTGACCCCACTGTGGTGCATTGGGACTATCCTCGGGTTCAGCTTGGTTTGGGTCCTCAATGGGTGTCAGTGATGATGTGGGGACATCCAGAACCCCACAGCCACACACAACTGATGCATCTCCACATCTGCTCCCAGCGGGATGCAGGGTCCAGCCTGAGCATCCTGGGATCTGCTCCCCAAGCACTGCAGCACCTCCTGGGCCACATCCTCTTCCAGCTGAGGAGGTTGCACAGCGCAGTGCCAGCACCAGGAGCATCCGCAGAGCCCATCAGGGCCTTTTTGGCCCCATGCTGGATGCAGGGGGCCCATGGGGGGAGCTGGGCTCTCTGCACCCGAACCCTCATCGCCCCGTGCGGGTGAGGCAGCAGCTCGGGTTTTGCTCAGCACTTTGCAAGAGCAAAGGGGATGCTTTGCTCCAGCTGGGGCCGAGATGTGGGCGCAGATAATGGCTGCCAGTCTGCAGCGTGACATTAAAGAGGTGCCAGGAAGAGGAGAGGAGGGAGGAAGGTTTCACACAAACACCGGGGCCCTTGCCCCTGCCCTGTGCCACCACAGCGGCTCCCATCCAGCGCGAGCTTTTGGGTCCCCGGGGAAAGCCCCTCTGGCCCGGGAGGAGGATGCTCCATTGGCCACAAGGCAGACCCACGCTCACACTGAGCCCTGGCAGGGCACAGGGGATTGCACAGGGGGATCCCTCCTGCCCGCAGCCCCACAGAGGGATCTCTGCCCCCAGCCATGAGTGCCCCCAGGCCTGCAGCATCCTGGGGTCAGGGCAGGCAGAGGAAGGGGGTCAGGGATTGCTGTGCTCCTTGGCTCACTGCATGCGAGTGAAGGGGCTGGGGAGCTCCTGCCGCCTCTCCCGTGTAATTCCGAGTATCCTAAGGTGAACCTGTGGGAAGCCATGGGAAGGTCTGCTCCAAAGTGGGGACACAAGAGGAGCCAACACCATTCATGCCCAGGGATGCCCATGGCTCCTTCCTCTCTTGCCCCCGCATGCATCCATCCCCACAGCATCCCCTGCTCTGGCCGCCTCCATCCCTGCTCACTCCTGCCCCTCTCTCCTCAGGTTCCTGGGCGATGGAGAGCTTCGTGAAGCACTTCCAGCTGGGCTCACCCGTGGCCTCCACACAGTTCCTCACCAAACACCACCAGGATTAACTCTGCCCATTGTGCCCTTTGCCTGTGCAGCTGCATCCCCTTCCCTGCATCCCAGAGCCGCATCTGGGACCCACCAAGGATGCGGTCGCCCTTCTCCCAGCCCAGATTGAGGGCGGAAACCCGGCCCCTCCACTTCCTAAACCCGGGAGAACCCCCTCATCCCGAAGGTAACATCCCATCGGTGTCCTGGCTCCCTGGGTGTCCCGGGAAGGCTGCACCACCTTCTCCTCCCTCTCCCCATTCCTGGCCTGTATCCCTCCTGCACTTTGAGGGTCTTAACCTTAACGCCTGCCGCTTTCAGAATAAACCATGTGTGGATGGAGTGCATGGGGCTGTGTGGGTCCCTCGTGGACAGTGAGCATGGGGTGATGCTGGGCCAGCACTGGGACAGGCTGGGAGAGCTGGGCCGGGTCAGCTGGAGAAGAGAATGCTCCTGAAGGGGACGACTCAGAGCGGCTCCAGTGCCTGAAGGGGCTGCAGGAAACCCCGAGAGGGGCTTTGAACGAGGGATGGAGGGACGGGACAATGGGAATGACTTTAACTGCCGGACCCCCTGCAGGCAATGCCATGCAGGGCCCGGTGCCCCCCAGGGCTGCGGCGCTGGAGCACAGTGGTCACGGAGGATGGCAGTGTGGGAACGGGGCTGGCTCCTGCCCTGCCTTCTGCCTGAACCCGCTCCTCTTGGAAAGCAGAAGCGGAACTCGAGCCCTAACGAAGGGCTCTGCCCAGTGGCCACTTGCCTGGGCCTCCCCTTTAATTACCTCCTTAATGAGGCTTTCATGGAGCACTGCGCTTCCTCCGGGCCCGGGCTCATCTTCCTGCGGGTCCTCCCGCAGCGCGGCCGCTTTAGGGCTGAGCCGGGAGCAAACAGCAGGGAACAAGATCCGGGATGGGGGGTGGTTGTGTGGGGGGGAACCGGGGCTCGAGGGAGTGACTCGTTCATGGCCACGTAGCATCGTTGGGAGGGGATGGCGATGCTGCTGCTGCTGTGGTCCATGGCTCCATCCCAGTGCAACCAGTGGCCGATGCAAGAGAGGAAGCAGGTCTGTGCTGTGCCCTGGTTCCTGGGCACTGAGAGTGGCTTTAAGTCCTTGCTGGGGGGGTTAAACGTGTCCGGGACTTTCCCTGCTGCAGGAAATGGTTGTTACTGAGTCACACACATCAGGGGTCCTGCAGAGCTCCATCAGGCTCACAGGGAAGGCCCGGGGTGATGGGGATGGGCTGCAAGGTGTGAAGGAGGATGCAGGAGCAGGGCAAGAGGCAACGGGAAGGAGCCCAACAGAAAGAGGAAGGTGGTGACATACCACAGCCCAGGGAAACAGCGCGGCCCCGGCTTGCCATGGTGCTAAGATTAGCAGCAGAGGAAATGACACCCAGAGATGTCATGGAAGATGCTAAAGCTGGATTGCTCCTTCTCCTTTGCTATACTTACCCTCCATTGAGGGTGTAATTGGGCCGTTAGGGTAATGCAGGGACCGGTGTAAATGAGAGGTCATGCTTTGTTGACATCCTGCAGTCCAACTATAGTCATCCTTCCCTCCCTGCCCTCAGCCCTGCGGCTGCTCTGTTTATTTTTGGTGGAAGGGGAGAGAAAAGGCAATCGGATGTTTATCCTTCTAGGAAATTAGCACCATCATTCCCGGCCTGCATTGAGCTGCAGGGGAGAGGGGTTGGGTGATGGCTGTGAGCCCAAAGTGAGCCTCTTCCCTGTGTGGTGAGGATGGGAATGGGGACAGGGATGGAGATGGGAAGGGGGAGGGAGATAGGAATGGGAATTGGCATGGAAAATAGGGATTGGAATGGAGATGGAGATGAGGATGGGGATGGGGATGGAGATGAGGATGGGGATGGGGATGTGGATGGGGATGGGTTGGGAATGGGGATGAGAATGAGGGCTAGGATGGGGAAAAGGATGGGCACAGAAGTGGAAAACAAGGACGGGGATGAGGTTGAAGATGAGGATGGGGATGAAGATGAAGATGGGGAGAGTGACAGGAAAGTGGATGAGGATGGGGATAGGGATGAGATGGGGATGGAACTGGAGATGGGGACAGGGACAGGGCTGGAGATGGAGCTGGGGACAGGGATGGGGATGGCCCAGAGCAGGAATCTGCCCGAGTACCTGCAGTGGATGCTGTGCTGGGACAACCCCAATGTTCCCTGCAGGGATGCAGGATGAGGCACAAGGCCCGGACACACTCAGGGCTGCAAGCACAGAGCGTGGCAGCAGCAGCAGCCAGCCCGGAGCTCCGCACTCCCACTTGGACACGTGCAAGGCTCCCACAGCATGGAAAATATGAACTGTGGGGTTTTAGTTCACTTTTTGCTAATTAAGAAAGACAGAAGAAAGCCAAAGCGGGAGGAAGCCGCGTATGCTTTGTGCCCATCCCACCCCCTTTATCTCTCCTTCCATTCGCTCACCATCGGTGAGAGCGAGAAAAGAGAAGCTGAGTCTCTCGCTGCCTAAATGTAGAAAGTTTTGCTTCTAAATCAGTTTGTGATGGAAAGGAAACACGTCACGTCCCTGGGGAAGTGGCTGGTTTGCAGCAGCCACAAGCCCAGCACCGAGTGCTGCAATGGAACAGCCAGCACTGAAATAGCTCCACGCTCTGTTATTGTCACCCAGAGGAGGTTTTTGCTCTGTCTCCAGGTATCATTTTTAGCATCCAGAGGAAGTTCAGGTTGTATTTGTTAGCTCCAATTTCCACTGGCGTGCCTGGGTCACCTCTGCATTCGAAGGTCCAGGAAGGGGCAAGGAGAAAACAGAGTGGGGTGAGCTCAGGAGTGATGGGCTCGATGGGACACAGCGTGGTACCCACAGCATCACTGTACTGACAGCATCGTTGCATGCATAACCCAACCTTGTGGATCCTGAGGGAATTGAGATGCCTCCAGCCCAGGATGGGGTTTGGAGCTTCCAGCCCATTCCCAGAGCAAAGCCACCCACTGGATGGGATGGCTGAGGAGGAGGAAGGCTTGGGGTTTAAAACACTAACAGTGAGGATCCGATGTTCCTGATGAGCAGCGGCAGCTCCCAGCAGCGCATGGGGGGGTTCTTTCCCAAACTGGGCTGGAGGCCAAGAGAAGCCTTCACTAAACAGGATCACTGAATAAAACGGGTAATAATTATCTATTTTTAATAATTATTGAAGTAATTACTCGAATGAGATTAAGCCTCAGCCCTCGGCTCAAGGAGAGGCAGCCCTGGGTCCCATCCATTGGTGGAGAGCAGGAGGTGTCTCCCTTCCAGTGGGACCACCACGGGAACACACAGAGTTAGGAGCAGGGGACATTTAGGAACAGGGACTGAGGGCCACTACTTGCACCCCTCTGGCCATGGGGGGCATGTGGGGCTGGTGTGGGGACAGCCCAGCTTGCCAGGAGCCAAGTGATGCCAAGCAGCAGCTCCCCTCGCCCAGGGACTTGCACAAGAAGGGATTAGGAGGATCAGCTGATGATGATCTAAGCACATAACTATATCAACCTGGGCATTAATTACTGATATCTCACTCTCCATAATGGCTCTATCTGCAGATCTATGTGCTCCTCAAGCAGCACTGAATTAAGCCTAGCTGCACCCCCCGGGAAATAGGTCAAGATTGTTAATCCCCATGTGCCGGTGGGGACGCGGCGGCTCCACGCTGGGATAAACAGCGCTGCCCATTTTGGGTGCCAACAAGGGAGGTTTTCCAGGTGAGCTGAGGAGCATCCGCATCCCCATGGCACTGGGAAGGGACCGGGCTCTTGAGATGGGACATGATCCAGGTGATGGACACCATTGGATGCTCCAATGCTCCCAGCCCTCAACCTTGCGCCATGGGCACACAAAGCCTCCAGCCCAGAGGACCCCCTCGTGCCATGGGGCCGGGGTTGGTGATGGGCGCCCATGGGTGCTGGTGCAGTGACCCGGCAGCCGGGCGGGCCCTGGGAGAGGCAGTCAGGGCTGTGGCAGGAATTTAGGGCTCCTGAAGTAAGAGGGAGGGCGGGCGAGGCGAGGACAGGGCCATGTCCCCACCTCTGCGGGTTGTGCCAGCACCCAAGGGGCCTGGCGGGCAGCAAGGGGCAGGTTGGGCTCAGCATGATGGCTTCATTAATTAGCAATAGTCATTATTTCTCATGAGGCCTCTAAAGTGCTGCACAACTCAGAAGCCCACCCCCACTCCCTATCCCATCAGTGTGCTGGCTCTGGGGGCCCAGCCCCTCATCCTGCTCCTGGGATGCAGATCCCAGCTCCAGATCCTGGGATGCGGCGCTCAGGGGATGCTCCACAGGGAGAAACTGCTGGGGTTTGGTTTCCTCTCTCAGGCTGGGTTTGGGCTGGGTTTGTCCCGGCCTCACCCGCTCTGCCGGGAGCAGGAGCACCTCAGATGTGGTTTGCCTGTAGAACACAGAGGAGGTTTTGGTGCGATGGTCCTGAGCCACCGCCTTTGCTCCTGCCCAGCACCAGCCGAGTGCCCGGTTTATCCCTGTTCATCCCCATCTATCCCGGTGGGAGGCGGATGCCTCTCGGGGTTTGCATCCAGAGGTGTGGTGGAAGGGGTTGGGTGACTCTTCCATCCTCCCCTGCCTGCACCACGCTGAGGAGGCCTCAGCCGCAGCCCCCAGCTTGTCCTCACTTGTCAACGCTTCCCATCCCTGAGCTCCTGGGCTAACCTCCCATTTCCTCATTGCAAGGAAATGGCTAATTCCCCCCGGGCCGGTTTCAATGGCTCTGCACATCCTTCTCCTTGGCCTCTCACCAGTTTCTCCTTCGGTGGTTACAGCGAAGCCCTGCAGCCCTCAGGAGCAGCGCTTTCCCATGCTGTGCAGCCGTCGGGAGCGCATCCATCCACGGATGCCCCTTCTCCAGCACCACCATTGGACACAATGGGTTTGGTTGTGTCACGAGGCAGCCGCTCACGTCGCCAGTGGTGTCATTGCACAGTTCTCAGCATCCATTTCCTCTTCTGTTTCTTGGTTTCAGGTTAAAAAAAGCCTTCGTGGTATCTCTGCAATCCCCTCGCTGGGGTCACAGCGCTGCATTCTGAACACGGGGACGCAGCGCTGAGGTTTGTGCTTGTCCCATAGCATCAGCTCCGTGCTGCTCTCTGCTTCTGAAGCCCCGTCATTCCCAGCAGTGCTGCTCCCTGGGGATCACTTTCAGCTCTGGATCTACCCGCTGGTTTTCCTGCTAATCACACTGTCCCCTTATCTCTGGGTCGCACTGCACCCACCGCTGCGCTATTGTTCCCCTCCTGCAGGCTGCGTAATAACAGGAAAGACCTTTGGGTCTGCAGACCAAGACCTGTCTCGGAATTAGATGACCCAGAGGTTCATCGGTGCACACAGCATCGTGTCCCTCGCTGGAGTCACCCTTGGAGCCCAGGCCTCAGAGTGCTGGAAAACCAAGGGATGCTCTTTGGGATGGCTGAGTGCAGGTGGTGCATCCTCACTGCAGCAGCACTGGAGTGATGCAGGGAAGGCAATGGCAGCAGAAGGTGATGCAGGGAATGGGGTACAGACAGAGCCCCCCCACAGGACCCTCTGCACCCAGTGCTGCTGTGGGTGCTTCCCAGGCAGGGTGAGCCAGGGCTCATCTCTCATGCCACAGGGGAAACTGAGGCAGGAGAGGGCTTCCCACAACCACCTATGGCTCCTGCAGCACCCCCTGCCCAGCTCCCCCCTTCCAACCACCCCAGGGTTTGGTTTATGGGCATCAACCCTCTGAGACTGACCCAGCAAAGCCAACAGTGACCCACAAGTGCAGCCCCCAGTGCGGAGGGAGGAGGGAGCATCCATCTCCTTTTCCATGCATGCTTCAGTGAGGGTGTAGTTTTCACAGGGAAACCGGGAAACCCAGGAAGGCCGCGGAGCTGGGCCGGGATCAGGGAGGCTGCCCAGCAGTTTCTGCTTGGCTAGAGCTCTCCCAGCCAAAGTGTGGCCTGAAATGAGGATTTCCCACGCCCAACAGCAGCGGAGAAAGTCTCTCCTCCTCCTCCAGGAATTGCCCTGAATCCCATCCCTGCGGTGCTGAGCATCTCCCACATCCACGGGATGCTCAGAGCATGAATCGCCGCTGGTGTGGCACTGGCCACATCTGGGCAGCTGCTGTTTGCCATCCCGCCTGTGCGGCCTCCCCACCTGCACACACAGCACTGAAAACATCGGTGCTCCATCAGAAAGGCTCCGCGTTTATTCACTCCCCATCCCCAGGCTGCTCTAGAAGAGGTTTTGTTGTCATCCATCCCTGCAGCCACCTACAGTGCAGCCCGGGTACAGTCATACCTGAGGTAGGAGGTGGGTGACCTTTCAGGTCCCAGCAGCCACACTGTTTACAGCTCTGTGACCTTCCCCAGCCCCAGATCTGCATCTAGAGCACAGCCAAGGGCTGGGCAGGAAAGCATCCGTGTTCTCATAGCTTTGCATCTGAGCATCCTTTGGAATCCAGGACCAGAGGCACCAGCACGGCGGGCTCCAAACAGCTGAAACCCCGAGCCATGCACCGTGCAGAGCCTCCCGCAGCTCCTGAAGCCTGGAATCACACGGCAGGATGGTGATGCCGCCCTGTTTGCCTCACCACGAGGCACCAGGACCCAGCTCAGGCTCTCCTCCTCATACATGCGTTTTGCTGTCAATAATTGGGTACATCCTGAACGGTTCCCCTGCTAAAAGCCCCACTGGTCCCTGGAGAGCCGCGGTGCAGCCCGGTGCACTGCAGGGCTCACGGTGTGTGAATCACCCGGTGATGAGCAGCAGGACCCGGTCACAGGACATGAGGAGCGAGGGGAGGTCTCCCATCAGCTGACAGCACCCAAAGGGACACACAGCACACGGGGATCGCATGGCCCCAAAGGGAGGAGCAGGGGGAGCTGGGGGTGCTCCCTGCATGAGGGGATGCTGCCAGCACTTTATCAGCGGCTGTTACGGGGACTTAATTCAGATGGGATACTACTAAAGAATAGAGCATCCCAGATTCAAGGAATGGTTTGGTTGGAGGGGCCTTAAAGCTCATCCAGCCCCAACCCTGCCACGGGCAGGGACACCTTCCATAGAGCAGCTCCAAGCCCTGTGTCCAACGTGGCCTTGAGCACTGCAGGGATGGGGCAGCCACAGCTCTCTGGGCACCCTGTGCCAGCGCTCAGCACCCTCACAGGGAAGAGCTTCTGCCCCAGAGCTCATCTCAGTCTCCCCTCTGCAGTTAAAGCCATTCCCCTGTGCTGTCCCTCCATCCCTTGTCCAAAGCCCCTCTCCAGGTTCCCTGCAGCCCCTTCAGGCTCTGGAGCTGCTCAAAGGTCGCCCCATTATTGCTCCCATTACCCCTGGGGTGAAGGAAGCAGTTGGCTCAGGGCTGAGCTGGCGCCTCTGCTGCTCGGCCTCATTAACACAATGAGGTTTTGCATTGCAGGGGCAATGGGGGTTTGGGGCACTGCTTTGAGGAGGCATTCCATGAATAAGGCACCATGCTGTGAGATCACTGATGCCAGCGCTGATCATTTACCTTCCTGAAGCCCGGTCAGGATGGGGCTTGAACGGCCTGAGACAAGGGCGAGGGATGGTCCGCACGAGGGAACGCTCTCAGCTGCAGACTCCATCCACACCGAGCTGTAATTTAAACCCATTCAGAGCATCCCAGGTGATATTTTGGGGGTGGTTGGTTTTTTCTGCTCCCTTTGGGTAAACTACTCTGCTCTTAACACTCCAACCCATTAAGCTGAGCTGTAACTAAGCCAGTCCAACCCCCACGCGGCCGTTTTCATGCCAGTCTAAGGCTGCCTTCGGTTTATTTTGGCTTAAGGCCGTTCCCCATCAATTGGCATCAAACCACTGTTAGTAACTGAGACAGCGGCCGTGCAGGACTGGGTTCTCACAGGCTGGGTTTAAGCTTCCTCCTAACCCAGCTCCTTGTGTAAACCAGGTCCTTAAGACAGGGTCTTTGAAGCGGGTTGAGGTTGGGGAGTTACCGCTGCACCCTCAGCCCGATTTGGCAGGGGGTGATGCCACATGGGGATGGGGTAGGGGTCCCCCTCTGCCCATGGCGTGGGGAGCAGGTACCCATCGGGTGGGAATGAGCCAAACGTGGGGCTGGCTCGCATGGGGACGCTGGGGCGCCAGCAGGGCCGAGCAAACCCTCACCGCGCACGGTAACGCCTGGAGGAAGCTCCGGTGGTGATGCCAGACCCGGCCGGGGGGGTGGTTTGGGGTGGCCACCCCCCCTTCCTCATAATTTCCCCCCCCCCCCCCCTTAAAGGGGCTGAGCCCCGAGGTTCGACCCCAGGGGTGGAGGCTGCTGCTGGGGGGGGGGGAGCGAGGACCCCTCTGAGAGGAGGCGAGAGGGGGCACAAGGGATGGGGGTGGCTATGGGGGGATGTGGAGGGGATATGGGGCGGATATGGGGAGTTATAGAGGGGCTATGGGGGGTATGAGGGGCT
>JASSUY010028756.1:0-22225 GCA_032466535.1 Forpus xanthops | reverse complement strand
ATCAGGGGACTGGAGCACCTCCCGTATGAAGACAGGCTGAGAAAGTTGGGGCTGTTCAGCCTGGAGAAGAGAAGGCTTCATGGAGACCTCATAGCAGCCTTCCAATACCTGAAGGGGGCCTGTAGGGATGCTGGGAAGGGACTCTTCATGAGGGACTGTAGTGAGAGAACAAGGGGTAACAGGTTCAAACTTAAACAGGGGAAGTTTAGATTGGGTATTACGAAGAAATTCTTTACTGTAAGGGTGGTGAGGCACTGGAATGGGTTGCCCAGGGAGATTATGAATGCTCCATCACTGGCAGTGTTCAAGGCCAGGTTGGCCAGAGCCTTGGGTGGCATGGTTTAGTGGATGCTATCCCTGCCCATGATTTTGGGGTCGGAACTAGATCATCTTCAGGCCTTTTCCAACCCTAACTATTCTATGATTCCATAACAACAGTTCTACTACTGGGAAAAAAAAAAACAAAATGATGCTTTGTACAGAATCTGAGACCTCTTCATGCATGCATTCAGTGCAAATCAGTCTTTCAGACTGTTCATTTAGTTTCAAATTGCTTATACAAAAGAGGAATTAGCTTCCTTACAGGATGCCCTGTTATGTTAAATAAGATGTAATATACTTACCATGAAATAAATAAAAGCCATTGCTGATGAAATACAAAATCTGTACAAAAAATTATGAAACATTTGGGGGTTTTACATATCTTTGTAGTGGAAAATCAGTGTGTTTCTAACATGCTTCTCTGCAATGAAAATCTATGTATTTCTAAACCCTAATAATACTTGGAAGTGTGAGTGAATGTTTTAGATGCATCCTACATCATATTTCCTTCATCACTCTTCAGCACACCTGAATCTCATCAACCTGCATTTGACTAGAAGGGCTGTCCACTCATCTGGAAGCTTGGGGAGTTGTTGAACCAATATAGGTTTTGTCTCTTGAGACACAGAGAGAAACTCCACTGCATTATGCATAACTTTTTCATTCGTACTAATGTCCTCAAAAATGTGAGCTGAAAACAATGTTATTACCACATACGGAAGTAAGCATGTACATTTCATGAGGTTAATGCTCTGAAGACTCACAAATATCTTAAAGTGACTTCAAACATTTTTGTTCTACAAGCTGTAACCTATATTTTAAAACAGAAAGTGGTTTGCTTTCAATAATTTATGAACTAGATGCATGACAAACTGAAGTGTGCAAGAGTACACAGCTAAACCTAGTTTTCTTGGAAAACCCTTAGTATCATTCTTGTAGTTCTTCATAAACTGGCATCATTTGCTGTTTAGTGTTAAAGCATGCTATGTTTTTGTTGAAACCAGCCTTGTAATTGCAGCAGGGCAATATACATTCAAGAATCTTTTACAATTTCTTAATGACAATATAATGACCTCTCTAAATTAATACATACTAGGTAAAATGGTCAATCCCATCAGAAGCCACCCTAGCCAACGCACAGTTTGGATTTAGACTATGGACCAGAAGACTATGCATTGCCATTGGGGTATCTGTTTCCATTTACTATATATGAAACACAAAAAACATGCTCCTTATTCATGGACTTTAGACAACTCCTGAAGATGGCACGAATTCAGGTCATCATAGCCAAAGAACAGTTTCCTCTAGAGCATCTATGAAAGCATGGGCAGAAGAAAAAGGAAAACAGAACCTTGGCTCTGAGAAAGTGCAGTTTAATCCAGTGGGTAGGAAAAATGAATTTCTAGCATCACAGATGAAGTCCATAGCTCTCCACTGGGTCAGGTTGTGGAAATGCTGCATACTTAAAATAATAGGCATGGACAAAGTAGTAGTTTAGGCAAGAAAGTAGAAGACTTTGAGGGAGAAATTTCCCTTATCTCTGTGTTTTAAAGTGTCATGATACACCCACATGAGAGAAAGTAACATTAACACAATTAAGGCCAAATTACACAGGCTTCTCTACTTGGCAACCGTAACAGCTGGGCAAATATACCAAAGAGGGAACCTGAAAGAACACAACTCTCTAAGCAAAAGGCAAAATAACTTTCTGAGAACAAGTACCTCAAATTGGATTATAGTGTTTTCATTTACACTCAGGTCCCTGGTTGTGATGGAGTGCTCCCCAACTTCATTTGAAACAAAAACCATAGCCGAATCTTCTTCCCTGTAAGAAAAAGAAAGGCAGACTTTAAAATCAGTTTATTACATTGTCACTTCTTTCTAATTTATTGCTGAGAGTTGCTTACGGAGCTCCTTTAGATGAATATGGGCAATAAAGCCCAATATTTCCACCAGGATAGAAAAACCAATTGTCTTCTTTGGGACCGAAGTCAAATGTATCCAAAAGGATCACGGGATTCTTTAGGTTATTTCCATCAATAATGAAGTCATCAATTATCCAGATTTCTTCTTTTTTGCCTACAAAGAAAAAGGGAACATTGCTTTAAGACCTGCTACTACTACCATTAGAAAGCAGAATAGTAACCAGGATTTACGGATTACAAGGAAAAAAAGGGTGCTAAAGCATGGCTTCAGTATATTTATTTTCCATGAAAATGGACATGGAAGATGGAAAATATTAATTTTCCACTAAAATAATTCCCATACTGCTCTGCAGCCTGACCCTACAGAATTAGCTTTTATTCCTCTAAAATTTTAACAAGTCACATCAACTGGAAGAGTGAAAAACCTGTGTTGAATGATTATCTTCTGCTTAAAGCACATTTACTTTTGAAACTCTAGCACCAGTGTCTTCTTTCATTAAGAATCATCTAAAAAAGCTGTTCCTATAGAGCTCAAGCAGTCTGAAAGGGTGATTTAGTCCTATACATTTTTCCTTGCACTTAGCAGTTTGTGTTTGCTGGTAAGAGCTCTTTGACAGAGAAGAAAATTCTGAGTGATCTTCTCCAATGGATTATGAATTCAAATAGATTGGAAAAGTGGTGGTTTCAAATTGGAGAAGAAGGATTACATTGCCAGATCTTTTGTGTAACTGTTTTTCATCTATTTAAAAGCCTTTGTGTTCATCAGAGAAAGCCAAAAGGTTTCTTTTAAGTAGAATTCTTATGTAAGGATAGCGTCCACAAGAACAGTTTAGTCGAGTGTTTTAGGCAGAACACATTAGAAGGATGAACTAGATTATTAGGACCAGATTTGAATTTGTTTGAGGTGTTCTAGGAATATATGACTGCTATACCATTGTGTCTAAATGATTGCTGGGGTTCTTTAGAGCCCTTAACAGTCAGATCCCGCTAAGAGATGTGCTCAGAGTAACTGAGAGGAGAGCTTTCTTCAGCTTAATCAGGAGGAATGAGCTATGTTCCTCTCCTGGTTTTCTACAGTTCTTTACAATTTAATCAAAAGATTAACTGCTTATTACATACTCTTTCTAAATAGGTTTTCAATGCCTAGTTAATTCTGAGCAAGGTAGGCCCAGTTCCAGTTTACACTTGGGACACTTTTGTATAATTGGAGCATTCTGATGGGGCCTCAGTGTAAATGAGAATTGGGTCCATTAAAAGTAATGAGAAGAACCTGACTGAAGTTAACAATCAGAGTTACTTGATCTCCCAGGCCCTCCAGGACCAAAGCTGGTGGTAGTCTTCTGCATACAGTCAAGGGGTATTAGGTTAAGATATGTTCACTTTAAAGCATACAGCAGCAGGAGTTATAAGAACAGTAAACATAATCCTGTGATAATTTTAGTTGAAGGAATTAAAATCTAAGAAAACATGAATTAAAGGTTTATATTACTGATGAGTTCAAAATCTAGCCTCTTCCAGATGCTAAGCTGTGCAAGTGTGGACCTGGAGTTCCACAGCTGTCTCTTCCTTACCGTTGTTGTAAGGTTGCCAGAGCCTGAACCTCGTTGCATTGCTTTGGGCTGCATAGGGCAGAGGAACATTAATAAAGAGAACATCTGTGGTCTGTGTGAAGTAAAACTCATCTATCAGGTGCCAAATGATGCCACCGTTGACAGAATATTGCAGCAGGATAGAATGAGACCTCTCGGGGGTGCCTGGAGAAGAGAGGACATGCATTTACGTTCATTATAATACAGATTAAAAAAATCACTGGCTCAAAAGCACTTCTTCAAGTGTAAGTACAATCAGGTAACTCTGACATCTATTGGAGTATGGACTTCCTTTAAGAACAACTTAAGATGTTGAGATGTTATATGTGTATTGTACATTGTATATTATACATACATATCCTCCTGTGCTTCCCCTTGTTTGTCTGCAAAATGATAATGAATTAGGGGCTAAATTTACATTGCTGTTCATGATATGTATGGTCACAGTTAATTACTTAGATGAGAACCTATACCCCTGCAATAATTTTTAAATTAGAACAAATCAGCTCCTTCTACCACGGACATTTTTCAGTAATGCAACATTTATTTGCTTGTTTTTCTCAAGTAGCAGACGTCTTCACCACCATCTGTAGCACCCACAGACAAAGACACAGTGCTGTCCTCGCAGATTTGTAATCTATGTCTCTGACTGCAGTCACCAGTATGAGCCTATTCATGCCCAGAAATCCTATAATTGATGGAAAGCACAGAAGATCTTAAGTAGCATGTTTAAATGATAACAACAAAGAGGTAATATTCTGTGCTTAAAGCTCAGCCTAAAAATCAGTGGTGGAACTGAAAGTACAATTTCCATTTTCTGACTGCTAATTCCTTATTTTTTTACTTCAAGCCTTAAAGAGTGAATAAAGGCTCTTTACAGCCCAAGCTATGAACATATGCTGATTAGTGCCCAGCACTCGCACTTGATGCTGGTTATGCTGTACAGGCTTAGTCCCCAGTGCAGGTCTGCCCTGTGCCTGACTTGCTCACCAGGAACATCTGTCTGATTGACAGTATCTCTGAGCTGAGTTCTCACTCAGACAAATCTACACTCCCCATTCCCTTCATAGTGAGGCCCAGTGATGGCACATCCCCAAAAACTCAGTCAGAGGGCAGCAAAAGGACTAAGGGACAGTTTCTTCATCCTTGTGTTACTGTGCACTGTTCTGTGCAAATTTCCTTGTGCTACTATGCAAATTTCTCCCATGTTCTGTTCTTAAATTAATTAAATTTGCTGAAGCAAGCATGCCTGATGTGCGTGCTCCTGCTCCACTCTGCTCCAGTGCAGCGTCTTTAACCAGCGTGAGTGGAACACAGCAAAGAGGAGATTTTTGCAGTCAGGAGCTGATTTCAGTTTACCTATAGCAATTAACAGTAAACACCACATTGGTCTTAATGCTTACAGATCAGAGATGTGCCCAACTATATTAATTTGCATTCAATGTTAGCGAGCTTGTTTGCATTAAGTCCTGGATCCAGGTCTAGGGCTAGTCTTTAATGAGAAAATATTTCTCATGGAGTTACACTGCTTTACCTCTTGCAGGCCAAGTGTCAAAATCCAGCCTTGAGCCTTTGGCTATTCCTGCCTTTCAGAATCATACTTTTTAACCATCGTATTTTTTGAATATTTTGGCATGGATTATGTGTAAAAATGTTTCCAAGGAATAGTTTAATTTTTTTGGAAAAAAGAAGCCTTCAAAAAAATTTTACTTTTAAACAGGAACTATTGGACATATTATTGTTTTGGTGAATGTTATGATTTTCAGTGTTACTTTTTTATCTCTTTTCCATAAAGTACTTAACAGTGGTAACAGATTGCCAAATATATATGATTAAATGTCAAATAAAGGGAAACAATTCAGGAAGAACTACATTTTTACTTGCCATACAAAGATTTTGCTAAGAAGAAAGAGGTGGCTCAAAACTATTTTTTTGCTGTCCTTTGGCAAATGGTGAGTTAGTTATGATCCAGTCCCAGAGTGCTGGGCTTCCTGCAAAAGCTATGGACATCTTTCACCTTCCACCAAAGGAGAGGAATTTTTGTATGTTGAGACTTCAAACTGGAAGCACCAGTTCTACAAGTAATGCTGGGAAACACTTCTGAAATCACATAGGAATAACTCAAACACTCACCCAGGTTAGTGCTTCTTCACCAAGTCACAACTGACTTAGATAAAATTATTTTGCAAAGCCAGAATGGCAGGGGCTTAGGGCAGGGTAAGACTGAATCATTCATTTGAAAATACTTGTACTAGGGAAACTGTCTTGTTACACCAACATGTAAAGTTGGCTTGCCAAGTCAGACTGTTCTTCATATACAATTGAATAGAATTATGGAGTTTTAATCATCTCCTTTAATTACAACGCAATGAGTTGTGGTCAATGGCTCAATGTCCAGCTGGAGACCAGTAATGAGTGATGTCCCTCAGGGATTGGCGTTGGAACTGGCCTTGTTCAACATCTTTGTCAGTGACATGGACAGTGGGATTGAGTGCGCCCTCAGCAAGTTTGCCGATGACATCAAGCTGCGTGGTTCGGTTTAGTGTAATGTGTCCCAGCTCATGGTGTTGAGGTTGGAACTAGGTGATCTTAAAGTCCTTTCCATCCATAACTATTCTATGATTCTGTGATTCTATGATTATATCTCTAAGGTACCTATGGAAGTCAAATGGTAAGAACTTTTAACGCAGTGGACTGAAGCTTGAAAAGGAAAACCCCTGTAGTTCCTATTCGGTCTCTGATTTACTTAAGGCACTTCCATGACTTACCCTGATATACTAGGGTTTTTTTTCCAACATGGTACAAAAAACTCTAAAAAACCTTGTGCTGTTTTATTTCTCTTCCTCTCTAACGCTGTACTAGCTGTACTGTTTTTGACACTACCACAGTTTACTTTTCCTTAGGAACTGCGTAGATGATCATGTAGGCTGGTAGCAAGGTAGGGATGATGCAGGATCTCAAAAAAGTTCCCATATTATCTGTCTTAAACTGATGTTTAACACTGATATTGAAAATATAAATCCATATTCTTTTCTGAGTAAAGCAGGAGAAGTGATAGTAAATCAACAGTGATCTTACCTTTGGCAATAAATTTAAATGAAAACTGGATGTACATGGTATTAGTGCAATCTAGATCTCTTGAAACAAGCATTCTCAGTCCTTCCTGCAAATACAGAAAATACAGAGTGAATCTCAGTTCCCCTTATTGAAGACGCTCTGTAGCTTACTATTGTCCGATGTCATCTGTAACTGAGGGCTGGTGGCAGTGAGTGGGGGAGAAATTTCTCCTAAGCAGAAAATGGGGACAGTAACAGCCTTGGCAATGTGAGCCATAGTAATGGAAAGAGCTAGATATGGGTGTGTGTCACCACCAGAGGCACAGACATAGGTACAGCTTGTTCAGTTCATGCTCTGAACCACAGGGATGTGATCTGATCTGCAAGCACTGACTTACTCAAACACTGAGTCCAAGCAAATTGTATGGTAGCCAAGCACCCTCATTTCCAGGCAGGAAGACTCCTCCCTATGACCTCTTTTCTGTCCCTTGAAAAATATTTTGCACAAATATCCTGTTATGGTGCAACCTCTTGACTTAGAGCAATAGAGAAAGGGAGCAGACAGGAAACCTCATAGGGACCCTTAAGGCCCTGTCCACCTCTACAGATGAGCTCAACACTGAGTGGATCCTGGGGCCAGAGCCAGACCCTGTTTTGCAGAGATCTGGCAAACCACCTCTCAGAGCTTGCCTCTTCCTCAGACCCAATCCCACGGGGAACAACCTGCAGGAACAACCAATCCAGGTTTTAGACAATTCATATCCTGTGATTTGTGATTTAAATGATGAATTAAATGAGGTTGAACTGGAGTCAATCTTTTGCAAAGAAATATTTCTAAAGAATTAATTTCTACACTAAACTTTATTAAACCTTTCTTTTTGAGAGCACCTGAATTCACAGTGTCAAAGAGGAGTCATATGTAAGCTTAACAATTGTGTTCTTATGCGAACAGAAGTCTTTCTGTGATGCATTTTGTTGAAGAACTGAGAAGATCAGAAAATGTTACATGCCCTGGCCTTTTTTTAACCTGTAATTAACAAAAAATTCTTAAAGACCTAGAAAACTTTAAAATGATAGAATTAAGTAAAACACAGGACAATTGCTAATTATGTAAACTTTGATTACATAGACTACAGAATAGTTTGTATCATTCAAGATACTCAGAAGTCAATCAGGGGATTTCAAGACACAAACTCAATCAACTGTGATGTGTACTGTATCTCCAAATCACTCACTTGGCCTCAGGAATCTCAGCTGCAGAGTTTCATTCTTTTCCTTTGGTGGTTAAGGAGAAAACTATGCCATAAATGAAAGCAATGGCCAACAAACCCGTTTGTTTATAGAAACCTACTATGACAAATGTGGTGCATGTTTAGGGCAGGAAGAGATTAGAGAAATTAAAATGTCAAATTCAAGCCTAAAGACTCTGACATAAACATATGGGAGGAAACAACAAAAAAATTACTTTCTGGTGTTAACTCTACTGGGTTTTACTCATATTTTCAATGTAAGCAATCTCTGACCCCTTTAAAAATGAGAGCTGTTCCAGACTTGATGGTGTCACCATTCAGGTTTCCCCTCTCAGCACCGTAGACCTCAGGCCAAAGGTCTGGATGCAAGTTACCATTGAAATCATCCTTCAGGACTGACGGCAGAGGAATGACAGGGACACAGTATGGACCACCAAAGCCTCTGTCACACCTAGCAACAAATCAGGAGGAAAAGGTGTTATCCATCTGGCCTAGATAAAACAACATCTTTTCCATGAAGCAGGTTAAGGAAATTGCTACTTACACACAACGACCTGCATCACAGATGCCATGGCCTGAGCACATCCAGGGACACCCTTTAGCCAGGACCACATTATCAATAGCCCAAGAATCAACACCAGAAGCATAGTTGTACTGAATCCATCTGAATCGTGTTCTGGGAGAGCTGGAAAAAGAGTGAATGTATTTCAGGCTTCAAAATGTATGCTCTGCATAGAGCTGAATAGTAAAGAAAATCTCAGACACTTTAGGAGAAGAAAAGCATATTAATAAGCATGACTCCTTGTATTTAGAAAAGATTTATATTCCAGTTTCAACTGGAAGTTTTAATTTCTTTAGGTAAGATTGCGGTAGACTCTAAAGGGAGGGGCACAAAGTGAAAATTGAGGAACAACATTGCTGCGACTCTTGCTGGTCATAGAGTGCTTTAAGAATTACAGCACTATTGAGAATAATGGTAAGCAATATCACCATCTATTATTTCTAAACCAGAGCATGGTTTTATTCAGAGAGATGGATTCCAACATATCTGCCACATCCATTTACAACCATGTGATACCCCTAGGAGGCAGGCAGAACTCTCTTCTTGGTCAAAAACATGGAAGTGGCACATCCAGTAACATGGGTTTTGACCTGCTGAATGCCATGACTAGCACGCCTAGATACTGGATGACAATTTACATTCAGTGATAGAAAATATGTTTATATGAAAGGTCAGGGCATTAATTCTTTCTTCTTCCTGGATAAATGTTAGAAAAGCTTGCTTTAGCATTCCCATTCTTGCTGTCACAGATTATAGGCAAGACTTCACTTATCCAAAGTTGTTCCTTCCTTAAGTTCCTGCAGTTCAGATTATAACTGATGCCATATTTTGAAGTTAAATTTAAAATTCCAATGGTGTGACAACACACATTTAAAAATTCAAAAGACATGAAGAAAATTCCCAAGCTGGGAGTTATTTGCTCAGATTAGATCAGCAAAATTTTTATCACGCTAAACAGCCAGAAGAGCAGTGCTCACTTGGTAGAGGGTGGGAGGTAGACTGTTATTCTCTTCCAGTTTTGGAATCTTTCTGAAGTGTAGATGGAGCTCTCAGTGTAGTGCTGACAGCCGATGGTTGGAGGGACGCATTCCTCTGTCACCAGGTGCCAGTCTCTCCCATTGTTTAAAGAATACTGCAGGTGAATATTATGGGAATTGCTGTATGGCTTGCTGCAACCCATGCTCAGCTCAAACTGCAAGAATGTGGAGGCTGATACATGGAAGTCCCAAGTCTCAGCATAACGAGGTTTTCCTAAGTAAAGAGAGAAAACAATGAAAAGAATATACCTTATGCATGTTTTCGGTACTGTCCCTCTGTCATGGTTTAAGCCTCTAAGCCACGCAGTTTTCTGTCTCACTCATTTCCCCCTCTTTCTTCCCCCCACTCCAGAGGGATGGGAAGGAGAATCGAAAGAACGCAACTCCCATAAGTTGAGATAAGAACAATTTAGTAACTAAGGTATCACACAAATCACTACTGCTACCACCAATAATAATACAAGAGAAATACAAGGAAAGAGTACAACAGCTCACCAGCTATACACCAGCCCCACCAAGCAGTGCACCCTCCTCACCTGACACCAAGTCCGACCACACAGTGCACCCCCCTCTTCCGGGCCTCTGCTCTCTGTTATTTTTTTCACATCCTGGACATGACGTGCTGTGGTGTGTAATACCTCTTTGGTCAGTTTGGGTCAGGTGTCCTGTTTCTGCTTCCTTCCCGCTCCCCTCCTCCCTGGCAGAGCATGAGGCTCAGAAAGTCCTTGGCCAGTCTAAACATTCTAAGCCATAACTATAAACACTGGTGCTATCAGCACTGTTCCCCAGCCAAAAATCAAAAACACAGTGCTGCACCAGCTACTACTTAAAGGGGAAAAATGACTGCTGCTGCTGAACCCAGGACAACCTCAGATACAGAATGTGGATATTCCATATGGTGTATGAAAAATACAGATATGGTATCTGTATTTTCACCTTTTTTCTAGCCTTCTCTTCCCTGTGGATTTCTTTACACCTGGATTTGTCTGTACTTCCCATTCTGTAAAAACTTGACTCAGAAATAATTTATAAACCAGGCTCACACAAATCTAGCAATGTTTGGTGCCACATACCAATGTTTTCACTGAACATCAGAGCTGTATCCATAGACAGGCAGTCGATGTCTACTTGACCTCCTTGTATTCTGTACCAGCTTGCTTGTAAATCCACAGTTCCATCAAATTTATCCTGGAAACCAGTCTGAGAGCTGTCATTCATTCCTATAAGGACATCGTCCAAAGCCCACTGGGCTGAATGCTTCCCTACAAAAAGCAGAACAGGCAGGTTAGTGGAGTCCCTGTAAGTTATTTTTTATGCCCATATGCTGTGTTCTTGCAATGAGCCATGCTCAGTTACATAGATTTAGTGCTGTTAAACAAGGCTAAAATATTGCTCAGGAGGAATCTGAAGTCTAGAGTATCTTTCTATTTTGGATAAACACAGGTATTTCCCTCTTCATTTCTCAAACTTCAGTGCCTTCATCATCATCATATACTCTCCCTGTGTTTGAATAGACACTCCCATATCCCCTATATTGAGGATTTTCATTTTATAGGTCACAACTTTCCTGACAAGCCTTTCCCCACAGCCAAGGTGGAAAGGCCTCTGTCTAGTTCCCAAAGTACCTTTTGTATGGAAAAGGATAGTACATAAAAGAAAATGTACAAGGCTCTTAACATAAATGATATTTACAGAAGTGTTCTTCTCCTTCCTGGAAACCTCTCTTCTCTTGCTGTCCAGCCCACAGGCACCTCAGTTCACCATCATCTCCAGCCCTTCTCTCCCTTCATTTCAATTCACCTTTGTAGTGGCATGCTGAAGATGACATTGTACTGTACAGTTACTGCCCTCGCAGGAGCAGAAGAAAGTCTTGAGGACAATTCATGAGCTTGCACCAATGTGCCTGGACTTCTGTTTTGCTACTGTGAGGAATGTGGGCTGATGGGGCCACTCTGCACTGAGTTATGGCAGACAGAGGATAGTCCATGAAGGAGCTAATATCCGTAATGAGGAGTGGTTGTCACCTATGAGTGCTGGTATGGATGCTGGTATTTCAATCCCCAGTCATAAACTTTCTCTCGTACTGGGAGCCAAAGGACTGCCATCAGGTGGTCTTCGAGTGACTGCTTTCAGCGAGGGCAGATGTCAACAAGGTGACCCCAGAGCAGACGGCCACAGGCAGGACATAGAGAGCAACAGTTCTGATATCACACCTCTCACCAGTGCAAATGATCGTGAAGGAATGATGGTCTGTGGTGCACCATTGCTATTCAGCATTTTTCCCAAATGAATTGGATTCTTAACTAAATCACATCCTCCTTACCTTTCCTACTCCCCTGGCTAGAGAGGATAATTAACTCCAGCACATACACTGTAAGAAAATGTATGAATAAAGAGCAACCATCAAAGTGACAAATTATATCCATGAAGCTGCGTATCATAATTAGGTGAATGTAAGCTGTACACTTTTCTCATCAGGGAATTGCTGTTAAAATGTACTTTGCCATATTTCTGAATATCACCTTATATAAGGCAAGATTTTTAATCATGACACTTTTAATAGCAGTAATGTGCTCCCACACAAGACGGAAGTTCTCATGGTGACTATAGGTATCAGCACCAGGATTTTACTTTCAGCTGAAGATGTGAGAAATGGCTGAGTAGACTTTGGAGGTGCAGCAGGATGACAGGGAGGAGGTATGCCAGAAATGGCAGGGGTTGCAGGAGTTCTGTAGTATGGAAATACTAAAATAGTTAGATGGGAGCCACCAGGTAGGCAGATTCAAGGCCAAGTTATGCTTCCTCTTCCAAAACAGAATAAAAATGAGATAAAATTGGGTATGCTATTTTGCATCTCAGGTCATTCTATATTCAGGTAAATCCTCTAATCTTATTTAGGCTCATGTGTGTAATATAATTTTCCTTTTCCCTCTGTTATCTCTCAGCATCTTTGGTTTAAACCTAGATCTTAAACAATTTTACTCTTAAGCCCACTGTTCTGCTTTTGCTACAAAAGAAAATCACATCTGCAGTGTGAGAAAAGACTGAATGTGCTCCTACAGCACTCAACCATTCATCAGACTCAGGTTTCTGCAGAACATGTCCATACTGAGAAACATTGACATGCAGGTTGTGTAAAGCTGCTTAATCAATTTTTAGGATGACGCTGCTTACCGTGTTGTGGCTGCCACCAGCGGAAAGCAGTGGCAGGGGTTTTGGCCTCTCGAGGTAAGTCTATTGAAATGACCTGGGGTTCCAGATATGACATGAAGTCCAGCTCTCGCAGCAAATGCCAGGTGATGCCGTTGTCATTTGTGTATTGAACAACAAGCCCTATATTTTAAAGTTAAGAAAGGCAGTTAATCTGATTGTACAGAGCAAATTGGGGCAGCTCTTCAGCCTGTAAGCGGGAGCTGCCAGCCTCCATCCAGTGCTTGTGACTTCTGGCATCTGGTGGTCCACGAGCATTTTGTGGATGAAGTCCTACTGCAAAGATGACACGGGCTTACCAGGTATCACATATTATCTTGCTTGGTTTTACCAAATTCAAAGGATCAAATCCTTTACAACCTTAGTGAAACTAATGATTATACTACAAAAACAATAGGAATAATATATCTTTCTTCACATGGTCAGTATTTATTTCATGTCGAGTATCCTTGCAGTTTATGTGGAACACTAGGTTGTAATTCTGATAGTTGGGCTTTCAATATGGGTAGTTCACAAGCAATGCAAGCTCTCAGCATCCTTAAAAATTTATTATCACAATATTTGGATAGCTTAAGATAGCCTCTGTATGTAACACACATCATAGCAAATACTAGGACACAACAGAATTGTGAAGTCATTTATGTGCTCATCAAAGGGGATGCAAAAAAGAGGACTGATGTATATTTCTTCTCTGAAAACTCTTTTATACTAGAGTATATTCAAAGATCATGGATCTTCTTGTGTCTTACAGTGGTGTGCAAATGAGAGGAGAAGCAAACCCTCAGTGTAATCTGTGCTGAAAGATGACACTTGTGAGTCAGTATCAATGTAAATATCATACATCAGGAAACAGTTCACTGATGTTAAATGATTTATACTGAGAGGAAAGTTCAGTTTTCTCATCTACCAAATGTCAGTGGTCTGTCTTCATGAACTAGACCACTTCGTATGGGGAATCTGCTCCCAGCACTCTGTTGATCTTTCCCAAGCACAGATATCAGCTCCCTCCCCCCGTAATTAAGTGTGTAAGTAAAATAAGAGAGGAGATAGCTGGGAGAGATTAATTTCTTTAGGCTACATATATTTTCAGCTGCAGCTTTATGATTTTGCATTTCAGGTAAACCATGCATGAGCTCTGGTTGGAAAACAATCTTTTATTTGACACACTGGTGTAGCTGAGAACCTGAGCCAGTTTTCAAGCACACAACCTCTTCAGGTCACTCATGGAGGTTGAACGCTTTATCCTGAAATTGAATTTTATTTCTTTTATTTCAGACCTGAAAAAAGTCCTGTGCACTTATAGATTTACATGTTTTCCAACTCTATCAACTAGTCTAATAAAAGCTATTATATTTCATTTTATAAATGCTGTCTTTCTCAAACCATCACAGTTATTCCTACAGATAGAACACCATTAGGTTTGGTGGAAATAAATGTAAATACAAATGTGGAACAGAAGTAAATAGTTTTTTCAACATTTATAGAAACTGAAGAGGTAATCAATGTAAACTGAAGAGGCAATCAATGTTAAAAATAAAACAATCTTTTTGATTTTGTAAAGGCAGTAAAAGCAAAAACACTGTAAAAGACCCAAACCACAAAATGTTTATTATAAGGAAATGAGGCTACCTTCATTTCTGGCTCTTGGTCTGTTGCAGGAGTTACCAACAGCCTTGCTTCCAATTTGTACATAAAACTGAACTAGCCTGTTAAAAAACAAAAAACCAGAGTAGAAGTTAGGTGTAATTATCTTCTGACAGCACAAAATCACTCAGGATAACTCTGCTCCCTTAACTAATGTGGCATTTTCAGTTAGGTCATTATTCCAGACTTATTGATCAAGTAATGTACCCAGTGAAATCAAGGATGGTTACAACAAACAGTGGAGGATTCAAGACAGAAGAAGGTGATGTGGTTTATTGAACCTGTGCTGGACTGAGTAGAAGAATTTGGCAGCTCCTTCTTTCACACTAAGACACAAAATCTCCAAAGCAGGCAAATCTGCTCCTTACATCAGATGTTACCTTAAACTCCTGTAACTAGAAATTGGTTTAAGCTTTAAAATATAGTATGAGTTTCAATTAAGTTATTGTATCTTCACTAAATCACCAATTCCTTTTCGGTCCTTAAATTCTTGACGTAAACAGTTTTCAGTGAAAAGCATTCATGGGACATTTTTGTGAAGTAGACTCTTTGATTTTGAACCCATACGTTTTGATTTAATTGAATATTCCCTTGTTCTCATGACGTAAGGCAGGGAAAAACCCTGTTCCCGATCTGCCTTTTTTCAGCCTTCCTTGTTGTCAGTGTTTTTACCATCCCTATGTTTTCTTATTCGTTTCTGTTGCAAACCACGGCAACCTTTTCATCTGCCTCTGCATGAAAGTTTTTCCATGTCCTTGATTTTTCATATAACCATTTTCTGCAACTCTTCTAAAGCTTCAACATCCATTTGAAAGAGTATCACTGTTTTACTGTCAGAACATTGGATTAACCTGGGATATCCCTATTTATATATATTTGAATGAATAATTACCCCATCCTTGTGCTCCAAAGTATTGCTTGGTTTTTCCCCTTCCCTTCCTCCCCCCAACACCCCCCCCCCCCCCAATCTGTAGAGATTCCCTGGTATCCTTGCTGAACTGGAAATTTTAATTGTGACTGTAGTATTAGAGCCGTTCACATTCCCTCTTAGATTTGCTCTATAATGGCAACTGGTTTCAATTAATGTCCTGCTGCTAACTCAACAAATTTCCTTGCATGCCTCCAACATTCATCTGATTCTTATCTGGCCATAACTAATGTAAAGAGTGCTGAGATGACTGAGAATGGCATTGCCCCTCACCTATGGCTTCTTCACAGGTTGTCTGAATTGAGCACCCAAAGCAGCACTTGAACAAAGAAGGGAACTGGGACTCATCCCCACGATGAGCTGAGCTTTCACATGCTGAAAGTTGGTGATGCCATTCCACCTTTTGCTTCCTAGACAGTTTTTGACTTAGGATGATACCTGCCTGTTGTGTTATAAGTACTCACTGAAGTGATGTTTTTGGGGAGCAACTCTTTGCCCCTTGTACTGAGGGTGTCCTCATGGAGCACATAGTGAGATGGGGTTACTGCCAAACAGGGGTTTTGGGGAAAAAAATAACAGAAATCTAAAGGAAATAAGAGTTCATTAATTCTACTGCTTGTAGATAACTTATTTAAAATACAAATTTTGTGTCTCTTTGTGAAGAAGCAAGGCTTAATTTGTCAATCAAATTATTCCCCACAAAGATGACTCCTTTTGCTTTAGAGCATTTGGTCCTAATTTGTAGTGACATCAGTAAAATCATGAACAAGCCACGGGATTACAGCCAATGACAGTATGATGCAGCTAGGACTCCAATTTCCCTCACCCACTGCTGAATACACAATGTCATGATCCTTTTCTGGTTCTAAACCCAACCACACTCCAGTTCTGTATTAAAATCAGTATCTCCTATCTGAGAGGTTTTGTATATCCACAGGGACTAGGACAAGCTAGAATATACTCATCCATGTCATTCATTATATAACCCCATAGACAGCTCAAGAATAGACATGGTACTATACTATTCAGCCAGCCACATCCCATTGTTTGCTGCAGCTCCATCGTCTGAGACAGTAGTCAGGCAATAAACAACTAGCAGGTGATCTCAGAGGTGAAAAGATTTACAGTCCTATGATGATATATTCTTTTATGCTTGCCAAATGTAAAGATCTGTGAAAAGCAAAAACAAAAGACAAACCTCCCTCTTTCTGCAGAAGTGGGGATTGGTCCGTCTGATCTGTAAGCATTTGACCCAGAACAGCTCTCTGGGATGGTTGCACAGTCATTAGCAACTGAATCTAATGCAGATGGGAGCCAAGTCAGTTAACAAGCCAGATGTCACTGTTTGGAAAAATAATACATTCCATGGTTTTTATCTAGCTGCCAGGTAGGCACTGTGTGCAAATGCTGTCATTGAACAGATAGTGGGAGAGCGTCATCAGGGACAGGCCATCAAAATGGGAGGAAGTAGCTCATCAGTAACCAAAATGTATTCAGGTATTGTGTTGCTAGTCAGGAGGATGAAAATACTGCTGGTGAAATTTGCCTTTGGTGTGCTGGGCCATGCAAAGGGAAAGGGATGGAGAGACTCCAGGAGGTTTCTAAAGTGTAAGGCAAAAAATGGTCTGGGTGAAATGAATTTTGACACTTACAGCTCTCTTAGTGCTATGGAATGTTTTAATTTTTTCACCGTCTGTGAAAAAGGTATAATCAATCATATAAAAGAATAAGGACAAAGATTATGATAGAATTTAATGTATATGCTACTAATTGCATGTTTATGATCGTTGGTTACAGGGAGCATGTTTTAATTTAAAATACTCTTAGCATGACACCAGAGTTCGGTGATGCCCTGTTGGGCTGTTTCCCTGAGCAGTGCCATGCGCCTCAGTCTGGCACATCTCAACCCCATCGGAGCAGAGCAAACTGGGAGCCCCAAGCCCCCATGTACCCTTCTCCTCTGGGAAAAGAAGAATGAAGGGGAAAAGGGTCTTTGTACTTCTTACAAAAAAGAACAACAATCTTTAAATTCTTTACATAAAATTCACACTTTACACTCAAAAAGGTGTAACTGAAGTATGATGATATGGAATATGCATAGGTAGATCTGCAGGAATTCAGAATAAAAATAATACTTTAATGTCTTGAAGTATTTTTCAATTTTTTGATTTTCCATGCTTGATTTAATGAAATGAGATATTAAAAGGTCTGGGAAAACCCTATTAACCTGAAAAATAAGAAGCTTAAAAATTTACTGTAGGAGTTAGAGCCTTCCTATTCACAACCCTCAATCCACATATCTAACGGTATGTCTTTCAAGGCATTTTTTCCTGCTGTTTATTCAAGTCACCAAAACCCCCAACCAAAAAACTCACACAAAAATAAAAGATAACTGTGTAGGGGCTAAGATGACCCCTAATAAGATAACTGAATTCTATGCAAGGCATTATTGAATGCAAAAAGTAATACCAAAATGGGAAAACGTGCATCCCTCTAATCTCCTCTTTCAAGTGACATTAATTTTAGCTCAAGTAACAGGAAAAAAAAAATCTAAGCTGCAGAGTTATTTTTCTTTTTTAGGGTATGGGCTCTTCAGTTAACCCCTCACACTCTTCTAGGTTTTGGCTTTGTTTCTAGTAAAAACATCCCAAACAGTTAATGTTACAGATGGTGTCAAACATCAAAGTGCCTGTTGTAAGCAAAGTGTCTGAAGCTGGATGTTTAAGTTTTACATGGACAACCCAGATTGCCTATAAAAAATTAAAAACCCCCATGTTTCCAGAAGACAAAGCACTGCCCTTTGCTAGCCCCTACTTTAGGATGAGTTGCACTGCCCTTATGAAGCAGCTATTCTGTCCTCTGAACTTAAAAGCAGCCTGGGGTAATTGCTGTAGCCTAAGGAGTCCATGCTCTGGTCAGACAACATGAGGTGGATACTACCCATGAGCACACACGTGGCTGAAGAAACCAAACAATCCGTGTTAGTTCCATTTATATTTGAAATGACCAGTGTGTTTGTTCTGTCCAGCAAATAGACCAGGGTTGTGGCTTCAAGCTTTAATTGCTCAAGGAATTTAAACTGCTCACTGTGACGTTTATAAAAGAAATTTAGTGACAAATTATTTCAACAAAATGATCAGCTGCAGCAGGAGAGCAGCTCACATGATGAACACATGCTTGGAGGAGGGATCTTAATTGCTCTTACCAGGGTCCCTCTGGTCATATACCTTCTTGGGGCAGTTTTGAGACACCAGAAGGACCATGTTCTTGTGCAAAACAGAAGTTGTGATAGAATACAAAAGCTAAGAAAGAGCATTGCTCAGTATTTTAAAACTTCTGGCTTTTAAAATGGTTCAATCTCTACAAAAAGGGGAAGCTATAAATATAAGTGTCTGCCACTAAAAGTGGTTTCAAAGTAATCCTGAATCTAAAGAAAATCCTTTTCTTTTTTAAAAAAGGTTTCTCCAGGAAAGAAGGAATAATTCAGAAATACTGTCTGAATATAGACTTATTGATGATGAGGTTACTTTCAATATTATGCTTCACAGGATTAATAATATGAGATTTAAAAAGACACTGGAACAGAAGAGGCCTTCCTGTGCAAACTTGTACTTGTCCAAAGTGTATTTGTCAAACAATTAATTAAACTAATTATTAAGTAATTGACATAATTACATAAATAATTCATGTATTTGTCCGACATGCAGGGGACAGAGGAAAGGCAGCTGGTGCTGTGCTGCTCAGTGTTGGAGCTAAGGATGACCCCAAACCTGCAGCATCCATGCTGCTCTAAGGAGCCCCAGTTGTCACAGCTGGAGGGCGGTAGCAGTAACTTGTGGCTGATCTTTGCTGGCTGATCCCACAAATTAAATAATGCAGCAAATCATGCCATTACTTTCTCTTCGAGCAGTATTTTTCAGGAGAAATACCTTTCATTAAGCTAACTGACATAATTACAGCATGGGCAAGGTTTCAGGTGCATGATCCCTCATGAGACCGGACAAAACAGCAGCAAACTCCAGGCTAAACAGTGGTTAGGATTAAGAGCCTTTTGTTTATCCTAATTACATTAATCAGTTTGACAATTTGAGAGAAAAAGGATAATTGCTACCAGCAGAGAAGGATTCAGCAGTAACAGGGAGAGAGGTGAGGGCTTGTTAGCCTCTTGGCTACACAGAAACAATTCACGTTCTGGTTATTTACACTTCTGACAAATGGACTAATTCACAACATCTGGCAAGTAAATGACAGCTCATTGCTTTGCCATCACCATGCCTGCAATTCAATGCAGTCAGAGGAAAATGAGTTTTTCTGATTGGCTATGTGCAGAGACTTAGGTTTTGTGCAGTCTCAAGACCACGTCTTCTCTGCATCCGTTTAGGATAGAACACAAACCATACTCTCAGAAGGATAAAGGGTTCATAGCTTTTTAATGCTGCTATTCTACTGTTTGTGGCTTAAGTATTCTCTCTCAAGAAAAGGAAATAGTACACCAGAATGAGCAGAAAAGTAATTTCTCTGCCTTTAAGATTTCTTTTACAGGCTGTGGTGACCCATTTCCCATTAATCATTTCCCCCTTCTCACATATACACTTGTAAATGGGGAAAGGAGGCAACATGAATACACAGACAATTGTTAGAAGCAGCACTGAGGATTAACCTGATATTTGTAGTGTCCAGCGGAACAGTCCTCGCCTCCCTTTTGCCAGGTCCATTGAAGTAGAGAGATTTTCCATCGCTGAGCACACCACAGCCTGTCCCAACCTGACCTCCTGTTATCTTGTACCAGAGAGGGCTTAGCTTCCTCTCAAACCTGTCGAACATCTCACTGTGATTAGGCACATTAGACACACAGGTTCCATGCGATGCTTCAAGAGAGAAAGATAATATGGGAGATGCTTTGGTGAAACTGTGCTGAACAGAGTAAGGGTCAGATACAGAACACTGCAAGTGGTTCTGTTGCATTCACATATGAGAAAGTACTGTGCTTTTCTAAGAAAATGCCCTGATGACAGGGTTGTACCTTTTTAAAACCTGCTTTATAGATTTCTTTAGGGAGAATAAGCCCTCTTCCTCTAAACTCTAAGACGGCTTATTTCACCAGGTGAAAACACTTTACGTGGATAAGGCACTTTATGTAAACAAAAATATTGTCTATTTATTTCATTTTAAACATATTCAACAAAAGATATTAGCTTAACACTGTGTTGGTATAGAGGGTTGAAAAGAGAGCAGTGTGCAACTGGTTATGCAAATCACTGTTTTTTTTTCACTGGGTTTGGGTTTGTTTTTTTTTCTGATAGCACAGCATAAAAGCCCCTGAAACCACAAGTGAGCAGAATTTTCCACAGAAGGGCCCGTCAGAACATATGTTCCCTCCTGGTCCCATGCCATCTGATGGCCAGGGGACTCAAAACCAGCAGCGATCCTTTTGAAGATGATCCAAAGGCTTTTAAGCAGACTTCTTAGTTTATAATGTTTGTTTTCTCTTTTATTGCTAGTCCCTTTCCGTTCACACAGATGGCGATGTTCAAAGATTACGGTTGCCAGAAACATCACCGGTGTCCTCCGCCTTCAACTGCTCTGTTTTGCCTGTGCTGACTTCTATTTAACAAAATGACAAGATTCTTGCTGGCAGCCCATGAAATCGATGTCACCAGATATTTTTCCGGGATATTGGAGATGAAAACCAAGATGCTAAATTTGCAGCTTTAACTCAGACAGTGCTTCGAACCCCACCTAAAAGGGTTATCTTACCTGTGTAGCCAAGGTCACAGAAGCAGACCCCTGAGATGCAGTCCCCGTGACCATTGCAGTAGTTGGGGCAAGGCTCAGAAACATAAACGCCGTCTAAGCCAAAAGGAGGCACGCTCTTGTGGGAGCTGCTCTCCTGGATCCAGCGGAATCGAGTCTTACTGTAGAGAAACAACAGTGAAGGGCACAGTAATACTACTCCCAGCTTCAATATCTCCTGATCCTTGTTTAAAAGAAGCTTTTCCTAAAATAGACATTTCCAAATACGATTGCAAATGGATGCCTGGAAAATATTTCTGACACCCTACATTTTGTGCAAAATCACTTAAGGATAACTTTCCCAGAGTTTTTCAATGCATTTTTTATTTCCTATTTTCTCTGACCTGTATCCTTGAGTATGATTCAAAAGACACAAACATGTTTTTTATCAACAGGTGTGACTAATCAGATATGACTCTGAAAATGCCTTTCACAAGTTGGTTCAACCTGAACTGCTAATTATGGATTGAAATCCCAGAACTTCATTTCTTACAGTACTTATGAAAGGAACTCAGTAATGGCAGTGATAGAGTTTAATATGGGATTGTATAATTCAGTTAACCCCTCACACTCTCACAGGCTTCGGGTTTGTTTCTAGCAAAAATATCCCAAACAGTTAATGTTATAGATGGTGTCAAACACCAAAGTGCCTTTTGTAAGCAAGGTGTCTGAAGCTGGATGTTTAAGTTTTACATGGACAACCCAGATTGCCTTTAATTTTTATAATTTGTATAATTTAGATTAAAAAAAACAGTGAGAATGAAGACCCTGGGCCCACTGTAGGAGAGGATCTTGTTTGAGACCATCTTAAGAACCTGAGTGTATACAAGTCTATGGGACCTGATGAAATCCATCTGCGGGTCCTGAAGGAGCTGGCAAATGAAGTTGCTAAGCCACTGTCCATCATATT